>VDFB02116137.1:0-93662 GCA_007258455.2 Sequoia sempervirens
CACCTGGTTGATGTGCTTTGAATCCTTGCATCTAAAGGAAATGGATAGTGAACATCATGTGTTACCTTGTTACTACATGAAGGAGGAGGCTCCATCTCTCCATTTGGTGTGTAAACAAAGTGGAAGTTTGCTAACTATCAAGTGAAGGCTTAAAACCCTAGTTTTTTCTCTATTTCATGTTTGAGCTTTGTACGGACAGTGGAAGGCTGGGACCTCAAGAATCTTTGAGTGTTGTCCATGTGAACCAAGAACCTTGGAAAAAGAGTGGGAATTCCTTTTGAGATTTGTGAGTTCTAACTTGTTTTGTAGGTGAAGGAGACCTAATAGGGGCTCAAGGGCTACTAGCCTTTCAAACCCTAGCTAAAGGATTGGTGAGAGCGATGGGAAGTTAAAGTCTTGGAGGTTGTTCAAACACCTTTGGAGGATAGTTTGAAGCCTTTTAAGACTTATTAGTACCCTGCAAGAGTTGATGGAGTGTTGAGGAAGATTGGTCTTTAGTATAGTGTAAAGGCTAAGGAAGAGTTGTGGCAATGAACCAAGGTGGACTTGGTGGTTGGAGTTTGTGATAGAAGGGGTTGGTCGGACAAGCCGGGGGCACCCTAGTCATGAGTAGGGACCTATATGGGTTGGGTGGTGACTTAAAGCACCAAGGAGGTCTTCTGAGGAAGGCCTGGGCAGAATGGAGTGATTGATTCCTCCAACCTCTCCCTGCTCAGTTAGTGCTCGGAGCAAGCAAAAGATTTGGGATTGATCTTGTATGTCGAGAGAAAAGAGTCTAGTGGTTCTAGCATCATGGTGACAAATGTTGAGTTGGCCAAGAGGGTTGAAGAAATAGGCGAAGACAATAGGGTATTGAGAGAAAAGTTAGACCAACTTGAGCAAGCACTGAATGTTATGCGGTTTGATGGAAGAATAGCAAAAGAAGAAGAGGTTGCAAAGGAGGATAGAATCCCTGAACTTGACCCTATATTGAAGGAGGATCCCTTCTTGAAAGAATTGAAGGATTTGAGTGGAAAAACACTTGAAGGAGTACCATTGTTTAGTGGAAAGATGGAGGCTGATTTAGTTATGGATTGGATAGAGGGAATGGAAAACCATTTTGAGTGTGATGGAGTCATGAAGCACAAAAAGGTGGCTAAATCAAGACTAGAAGGTTCTACCTTAGCAGTGGAAATTCATTTTTAGATATAGAGAAGGAAGGCAAGCAACCTATCTCTACTTGGAAGGGAATGGTTGCCAAGGTGAAAAGAATCATACCTACCTAAAGACTATGAAATTAGGTTGCATAAGGAGGCGAGTTTGAGGCAAGAGATCGGGGAGATGAGTTCCTATCTTGAGGAGTTTCAAAAGACTTTGCATGAGGTCCAATGTCCGCAGAGAGGATGAAAGTATCAAGGTGGCAGGTATCTCAATGGTTTCAAGTGGAACATTCAAGAGGGAGATGGTGGTTCTCTTAAAGCCCCAAAAGCGGTGCACCAATGTTATCCAGTGGCATTAAAGATTGAAGAGAGGAGTAGAGGAAGCAAGATCGGACTTCTAAGGGCAAAGGCAAAGGAAGAGAGATCAAAGAGGACAGCATGGTGGCTACCAAGGTAGAGGCAATGACCAAAGAAACCAAGGAGGAGTCAAAACTCATAGAGCATGGAGGTGAAACATCTACAAGAGGTGGACCTCTTGAGGTAGAAAGGGACCTGAGGAGGTTCAAATAAGAGGAGAAGAAGAGGCTGACGGTAGGAGCCACTTTCCTTGTATGTACACAACTCTGGAAGCCTTTCATGTAAAAGACCTCCTTGGTGCTTTGCTTCACCAATCTAACCTATAGGTCCCTACTCATGACTAGGTGCCCTTGGTTTGTCTGACCAACCCATCTTCTATCATTCATCAAGATCATACATTGACCTTCTTACCCCTCCTAAAGTTTGGACCACATCCATTACCTCCACATAAAGCTGGACATCCTTGGTCTTCATGGTTCCCACGCCGTGATATGGTTATGCAAATGAAAATGAAGAAAAGTAATCATCTCCTTATCCATTGGCTGGAAGAATGCATGCTTAATGTTTTGATACATGATATCAACTCTCTCTTTTGCTCTCATGGTTGAATATCGAAATCGATGGTGGGCCTCAAACTTCTGAATCATGTTTTCCTTCCTCTTCCACCAAATGTTGTCACGATCCACGTAATACGCTAGCCTAATTGGCTTTGTTTTTTTGAAAGTGAAGTTTCTCTTGGAGTCTGATTAGTAGCTCTCTCTACCTTTCAAACTCTTTCATTGCTACAAATCATCTTTGGGATTTAGTCATTTTGTACCACATGGTTGATGTGTGCTGAATCCTTGCATCTAAGGGTTTAAAACCTTAGGGCCTTAGATGAAAAATGTTTTTTCTTTTCTTTTTATGTGAGGGCTATTAGTAGTGAATAAAAGAGGGGTATAGAAAAATGAAAAAAGAAGACATAAAAGGAATTATGGACCATACTATATCACCTACATGCTAGCTAACAAAGGACATGAATGTAGTAGATTTAGGTATGATAGGGGTATTGCAAGGTATATTTGAGGAATATATAAGAATGAAGAAGAATTCAATGGATCAAATTAGTGTCAAATGTTTTCCTAAAAGATCTCCCACACCCTATTAGGGAATTTTATCATTTCTAATCATTTTCCACATCCTATGGGAAAGTTTGAGGAGGCTCCAATAGTTGAGAGTTTAATGAGTAATTATAACTTCTTTCCATGCAATCATGATTAGTTAGAGAACATATAGGGAAACTTGATGAGCTATGCAACAAATGAAGAGAATATAGGGTATTTTGACCTAGTCTTAAGCATCTCCAAGCGTCTACGAGATATTGAAGGAGTCTTGGCTGATAGATAGGGTTGAGGATAGAAATTTTATTTTTGGTTACATTGACATCATGTAGGACATCCATCGTCTTATTCTTGGTTACGTTGACATCACAAAAAATTATATAGGATGGATAGAATGTAGCTCTACCTTTGTCAGTTCCATGTTAAAATTTTTATTATATATAGCTTGCTAGTGTAGGAATTCTAAGACAAACAATCATGGTAGGACCATTCTTAAAAGATTTCAAATAATAACCTAGTGAACCCATATACTCTTATGACTATATATATACACAAATTTAGATTAAACTTATAATTCATTAACTTTAAGTTCTATTTATTCTATATTACCTCAGTGAAAGTTTGATCAAATCTACTTGCACTCAGAGGTGTTTCCTTGAAACCTCCAACAACACCCTATTCAACATCCAAAATCACATATTAAAATACCATTCGTAAAACACTGCTATTAACACATGTAATAAATTTATAATTGTTTACTAACTTTACATACCCCAGCGATGGATTGTCTTGCATAAATAGTAGATTATTTGGTGTACCCAAGGTTAAACAATGACCCTAATTTTTGACAAAATAATAAAACTAAATTAGTTTAATCTTGCATTTGACAATTAAAATTTAATAAACTAAATTCAATGAACACGTTCAATTTTACATTTGTCGATACCATAGTGCATCATCACCGAGAATGTCGGCCGCCCTCTCCATCCCCATGAATGCATCACGGATCGGTGGCATTAAAGTATATGGATCTGTGTAGCACCCTCGAGGGCGGTAGGGTCCTCTGAACAAGTGGCTCATGAGATGTCACACATGTGGCCTCGAAGGCCACCACACGAGAAAGACTCCCCACGGATTTACTTGTTGTCTGATGGGGCTGGTGTGGTGGATGACACTCACGAGTCCAAGAGATGTGATGCGCAAAGTCTCTACATCAGCACTCTCCTTTGCAACTACGGCGTAAAATACACTCCGCGAAGGCTGACCCTGAGAAGAGGTCATCTCCCCACAATAGTGTAGGATCGGTGCATGCACGAACCTATCATCTTGTCCCCCACCTCTCCCACGAAACTCCCTTCATATCAAAATAATTTGGGATTTTTTTCAATACAAACTCACAGTATAATTTCCTAAGAAAATATTGGGGGACTTCACAGTTATTGCACGGTGGGTAATCAAAGACCATATACTATCTGTCATAAAAACGGTTCCTAATCTCTAGGTGGTGGCACCAATGGATAGGAAACCTCTTTGCATTGAGGGTGAGATTTTGATTTGTTCTAGGGTCAGTGAATAGAGAGCACAAATTGCCTTTAGTAATCTTTAAATCTTTAACTTGTTTATATGATAATTTATCTGCATAATATGCCCTTGATGTTTGCCTCCTATTTTGCCATCCAGATATTTGTTGGGTAATTGCATCCATTTTTTAACAACTCTTCAACGAATCTGCTAGATGTATCCTTTCTGTGGTTGAAGAATTTTGATCACTCAACCTACTAATAAGATCCTCAACTCTTTTTATTGTTTTCAATTTCCTCCTCAAATTTTCTTGAGTGCCGGGAGGGTATTGAGAGAATGGTGGGGAGGTTGATTTTGTTGAGGTTGATTTGGTTGAGGATTTTCCTCCTCTTGTTGAGGATTTCCTACAAATTAAAAAAAATCATTCATTTCTAAACTAAAACAAACAAAAATCAATTTAAAACAAAAAAATTCATTACAAATACCAAACAAAACTTACCTCTTGCATCTTTTCGTCGTCGGGGTGCCATATTTGTGAAGAAAATTGAGCTCAAGTTGATCAAATGTGAAGTAGTCACCTCCTCAACAACGCGAGCGCGTAGTGCAGGGTTCTTGGCCGCGGGCAGAAATAGAAAACAGTAAAAACAGAAATGAAGAATGTTACTTTTTTTTTTGCTTTTAAAAAGACAAAACGCGTTCGCGTTATAACGCGAACGCGTTTTGTCTCATTTTTCACTTTTGTGGCCACAAAAGTGCGACCATCTTGGTGCACTTACCCATCTCTTGTTAGAGGTTTTAGCAACTGTAGTGAAGCCGGCATTAGGAGCTCTATCCACGGGAGGGAAGGGATCACCCTGTGTTCTAGATTGAGGGGGAGAAAATGCGGTGGATGTGTTGCAAGACGCCAAAGGGGGGTCGAGCTTTGTGGGCGGCTCTGACGGAGGGGCATTCTCCACTGACTTTTTCGAGTTAGGGTTCCCATCGGCAGGCGAACTGCGGGGATGCGGGGTTTTGGCGGGTAGGGGTTTCTTCTTTATGATAGGGAAATCTCTCCTTAGATGCCCCTCCCTTTTGCATAGAAAGCAAGCGTTTAGACCCCCTAGAATATCAACGGGGCACACAAATTTGTCATCCGAAAGGCAGATATTGATTTCAGGGGGGATTTCAAAACCAGGGTTTAGAGAAATGAGAACTCTAGCATCCATGTGAGGGACCAGTATAATGGTATTGTCCATGCGGATGACCTTACCTAGAGGCTCAAGCAACTGCGGGAGAAACCGCCATAAGAAAGGCGGGATCTGTTTGATCACAATCCACCGCGGGGCCGAAAGCGCGAGGACTTCCTCATGGATGGCTTCAGGTGACCACGCAATGGCACGGAATGAGGTATTTCCGACGATCCAATATTGTTTTCTGAGAATTTCCATTTGGGTTTCATGGGAGGTGAAAAAGATAACAAACAATCCTTTCTGAATCTGTCTATAGAATGAAATATGGAATCCAAGCTTCAAATTCCAGAAATTATGAAACCAATCATCCATAAATTTCCTTGGCGGACATTTATCTAATTCAATAGCAGAAAAAAAGATAGCAGAGTTTTTGAGTCTATTTTTCTCCTTACAAATTTTAGCAAGCATTTCGGGATTTGGAGAAATGGAGAGAGATGTGGGAACAACCCCACAATTCTTACCTTCTTCGGTGGTTTCATTAGGGTTAGCAATGGAAAACCTCGCACCCGCGTCGATGGAGACCCCCGCCTTCGCCACCGCCTCAGAGAAAGTCTTGGGTCTCGACGGCAGAGGAGAAGAATCAGGAATGTTAGGGCTAACGATGTCAGACGCCATAAATGTTAGGGGAGCTGTCGAAGGGGGGTTAGGGGGTACGGCCTCTGCCAAGCGGCAGAGAGAAGAGGATGATGATAAGTTTAACATTAATGCTCATAAACACCTAACCTACGCAGGAAAGAACACACCTGGTATGCCGCCTTAGCTCGGATTTTGAGGATCACGCAATTTCGCATCAGCACCGAATTTCGCAATATATGTTGTCGTCACATATAATAAATTTTAATAAATATTAAAATATTATCTATATAACATATATACACACATAATTTATTATATATTAAAGATACTTAATGGTTTTAATTATTTATATTAGTTTATGTTTTAATTAAAGATCAAATATAGATGTAAGTTTGAAAATTGTATATCTATACTTTTGATTGATGTTTTAGAGCTAAGATGATCAAATTTTTTATTTATTTTTATTAAATAAAAGTGGCTATGCCACTGAACATTTTATTGATTAAAAAATCAGTTTACACCCCCTGGTTCAAAAGGAGCATACCAGCAGGAAAGAACCAGGGAGAAAACCTCTGGTTTTAGCTCCAAAAGAAAAAAGACAGAAAGAAACAAGCCTAGAACCTCAACCAAACCCAGAAACCCCAAATACAATAATATCATTGCACCCCCAGAGAGGCCCCCCACAGAAAAAGACCCGGAATAGGATACACAAATTCATGGAACCAGAAAGCTAAGATGATCAAATTATTGTTATGCTTTACCTAACATAAAAACCTTATTTATACTCATAAAATAAAAACCAATGACATCATAATTTAAACAATAACAAACAATACAATTAATTAATCTTTAAATGAATATTACAAATCAATACAAAATACAAATAAAATGTTTTTAAATAAAAATATATATCTATAATTTTTTAATTTTTAAAATCACTAATGAAAAGTAAAATTGAAGAGAAACTATTTTATTTACAACAATTTTTAACAATTCAATACATAACACAAATAAAATATTTTTATATAAAAAATACATCAATAATTGTTAATATTTAAAATCAATAATTAAAAATAAAATTAAAGTAAAACTAATTTATTTAGATTTGAATAAGTACGTTTGAATAAAATGAATATTGTGAAGGCTTTATACATCTTTTAACCGTATTTTATTTGTATTATGTTAAATTCCTAACTAATTACATTCCTAATTGATTATTTAAATGTTTAATAATTTTGAAAAAATAATTTAAATTTAGTCACATATTATATTATTGAATTTAAATTATTTTTCCAAAATTATTAAACATTTGAATAATGAGTTAGGAATGTAATATTTTAGACAACATATATATAAATTATATAAAAAGATAGACACTAAATACAATTTAAATTGAAAATTATAAAAATAAATTTTTTAAATATCAAAACTTGAGGCCCACATTTCTTCTTCAAAAAGCTAAAGGAAATTGTAAATCAATTGTAAATCATCAAAAGATGAAATTTTATTTTAATGTGAAGCATGGAGTCTATGAGATAAGTTAGATTTAAAAGAACATTCAATTTGTATAAAATGTTCTATTGAGATAGTATAAGGTTAAGGTTATCACTCTCAAGGATTACTACTTTAAGCTAGAGTAATAGAGATTGAAAAATAGTTTAACAATTTAAACAAGGGTTGTAAAGACTAAGTTTACATCAATTAAAAAATTATTAAACATATAAGTAATTTAAATAAAGACACAAGCTCTTAAAATAAATAAATAAAATAATAATTTAAAGATTAGTGTAAGCATTCAAAAGTAAATTAAAATAGTTTATAGAACCAATTTTATGTCACTTTTAAAAATTATTATTAAGAGTAGAAATAATTTTATAGTAAGCATATAAATAATTTAGTTAGGAATGTAATATGTGACTAAATTTAAATTATTTTTCAAAAATTATTAAACATTTAAATAATTAGTTAGGAATGTAATATTTTAGTCACCATATAAATAAATTATATGAAAAGATAGAAATTAAATACAATTTAAATTGAAAATTATAAAAAATTATTTTTAAGACTCTTTTAAAAGATTTGTCAAACATAAAAATTATTTAAAGAAGAATATAAATTTGTAGTAAAATAATTAAATCAATAATTAAAATAAAAATTAAAGTAAAACTAATTTATTTCGATTTGAATAAGTATGTTTGAATACAATGAATTTTGTGAAAGCTTTATACATGTTTTAACTATATTTTATTTGTATTATATATTGAATTGTTAAAAGATATAAAAGTAGGAAAATGGTTAAAAATTACATATTTTTCAAAAAATAAAATATATTATTTAATTTAAAATACAAATATATAATTCTTATATTATTTATATTATTTATATTATTATTTATTGAATATTTTATAGAATTTAAATTAAAAAAATTATTAAAAAATATTTTATTAATAAAAATATATCTAATATCAATATATTTATTAAAAAATATATTTCATTACATTTTTTATATAATAAAATTATTTTTATATGTTTAAGAATTATTATTTTTTATTTATTTAAAAATTGTTTAATAATTCATTTTTTTAATATATATATATATAAATATAAACATTTTTAATATTTTTTATTAATACATCATTAAAATATTTAATAAAAAATATTAAAAAAATTATTTTATATTGTTAATATTTTTTGTGGTATATTTAAAAAATATTTAATAAACTCTTTTTATTGCTGTTGTGTTCGAAAATCAAAAATGTCATGGCTGAGTTAGCACGATTTTACTTGTTTGCACAGCACTGAGGAAGGGACGTTTATTAAATGCAGTAGATGATGCATATGATGGGGAGGCATCCATCCCCCAGTGCATTCCTAGGGCTGGATAGCCAGTGCCGAAAAGGTGTGGCTCATCCTCTCCTATTAGTTATTGCAAGCACTATTACAATTGCAACGATCTCTTCGATGGCCTAACCAAATAATTGCACTTGATATCAACGCTGCCATGACCTACCACTCAATATCAACGCCATCATAAATGCAGGTTTGAAAACAAAAGAAAAAGGGGACGCCAAGTTAACAACATAGGAGCAGGCCGGTGAAGAAAAAGAGAGAAAAGTCGGCACTAAGGAAGAATAGGAGAGAGGGCCTGTATTGAGAAAGAGCAAAGAGGGGACTAAGAGGAGATAGGTGAGTAGAAAAGACAATGAAGAAATAGGTTGTAGAGGAGCAATGCCATCTAGTAAGGAATAGATAAGAATAAAACAATACATAGTTTTGTATAAGGGATTAAAAGGCCACAGTTATAGAATGAAGCATAAGGAATACAGACGACCAAGTGAAGATTGCAGAGACACACAACAGAGGCGTGTGGAAATATAGCAAAGGAAAGAGAGTTGAAACAAACTATTTGTAATTGTCTGTAAATCTGTAATGTAGAATTTGTACTGTGAGTTTTGGAATCTGAAATGATTTTAATATGAACTTTTATTGTTAAGCAATTGCGAATTAGGGCAGGAAAAGCGTGCTCCCTGCATCTCGATTCTACTAGTTCCTTGACTCATTAATTTGTATGTGTTTTCCTTATACCATATCTATTAAATCTATTGCGGTAGATTATTCATTCTGGGTTCCATGGAATTTACATCTATATCTATATTTTATTATTATTATTATTACTATTGTTATATTTTGTTTAAGTATTGATACTTTCATTCACAGATACCTTTTTAAGTTCCATAGAAATTAAATCAACGAACACTCAAACGGAGATAAGAATCAACCCATCTGTAATATTTGTTATTGCTATAACTAATCATTGCTTTTACATTTGAATCACATATTCACTACAGGTAAGTTTGTCTTTTTTTTCTTTCTTTTTTTGGGTGTGATTATAGCCAGCATAGTTGTTTTACCTCCTAACCATTGCCTTCTCATATTAGGGAAATATACAAGACATAGATCAAAATAACTTGCAGTATGTGCATATACATAAATATCTTTAAATTGCAACATAATTGAATATCCCTCTTTGTGAGGTGTATTAACCTTTCTGATTCCCTTGTCTACAAGAGAAAAGATTCACACTTATATTCAAACAAATTTCTCCAAAAGAGCTTGAAATGCTCATCCATATTTAAGGAACTACCATTAAGTCTACATGGTATTTCATTCAAATGCCCAAATGAAAATAACACTTTGTTCAATACTCAAACTCATGAAGTATTTTACCTTCCTCATTACTACCTCACACAGCAATGGATGAACACAAACCAATGGACAAGGGCTTGCTCTCCACCCTACCATAATGGCGTCATGAAGCCTCGTGGGTTGTAGCCATACCCCAGGGCAATGAATTCTTTAAGCTCCATGAAAATAAATGGAGTCTTTCCTCAATTTTACAAGGGATTAAACTAACATAGCACCAATACATGCATCTAGGTTCTCTACCTTATATTCTCAACCATAAACTCATACATTACTTCACTTTCTTACAACTAATCTACAAGGGTACATGGAAATAGGAGGAACTTATCTCTTTTATGAAGGGACTGAACTCTTGTAACCATCCTTCCTCTCCAAGCCAAAACATATTGATCACTATCTTTCCAAAGGAGTGGACTCCTCTCTTCTCATTCTTTCCACCATCTCCACTCGAGTTCTCCAAGAGGAGAAGTGGGTAACACCCCACTTTTCCTTCCTCTCCAAGATATATAGGAGTTTCAACTTGCAACCTTTTGGATGGGGAGGTGAGAAGTGTACCTCCTTCCATTAATGAGGGTCTTTTCTTATTCAAAAGGGTAACATGCATTTGGACAACCCCTCAATCTTTTCACCCCCTCCATCAAAATTCGTGACCCTCTAATATGAGGACTCTTCAGGGGTCAAATCATGTCCAAGGTGGGGCATTATTGTGTGCCCACTTAACCCCTACCACTATGGTAAGTACCCTAGGGGGTTTATTTTTGCATCTCAACCAAGGAAATTGACCAACAACCCACTTCAAAAGCCCATTTAAGATTCCATCCGAGTTTCACACTTGGATAAAGGTTCCCAACCCTTAGACCCACTTACAAATTCACATAATCAATTATCCCTTTAATAACAACCCACATCACCTTAACTTACCAACATATTAACTTGACTCATTTCTAAGCCCCAGAAAGGAGGTCAAATTCATGATCACAAGGAGATGATTTTTGATCTACTCAATGGTTTTCCCTTCTCGTACTGACACTCTGCTTTCCTGCACATTACCAATGCAATCGTAAGAACAATCATATATCACATGAACTTGATAGCTAAAATAAGATTTAATTGCACCACAATTCCATTTACAACTTCAATTAATATTCCCAATTTACGAGTCCATAGCACCTTCACGATGGTGACAATGAAACAAATATCAAGGAGAAATACAAGAATAAGGTTACCCAATCACATTATTTACTGTTCACAGTACAACTTTCCATTTATTTATGGAAACATAAAACAAATTAGGTTAGCATTAATCATATGCAAGCGAGAGTCTTACACTGAGTTTGACCTTAAAATTGTCTCTTAAAAAGAAATAAAATGACAAGTTTTGGCCAACTAGTTAGTTGATGCACCTTAACCTTATTATTTTCCTAACTTAGATTCTTTACCTAATGAAAATGTATTTTGATGGATTGGGGTGTCGAATTGGTTTTGAAGCGGGGGCATTTATATTATCACCCTCTGGTAAACCAACTCCTTTATCTTTTTATTTACAATTTCTTTGCACAAATAATATTGTTGAGTATGAATCCCTTATTGTTGTCTTATGTGTCATATTATTAAACATAGAAATTATTCAAATCTATAGTGATTCCCAATTAATAATAAATTAAATTATAGGAACTTACCAAGCTAAACAAGATAAATTATTTAAATATCGTGATTTAGCCAAGTATCTTTATTGAAAAATTTATCATTATTCACTATTGACACTATCTCGTAAAAATATAATTGACATGTGGATGCAATGGCAAGTGTTGTTTCCCTTGTACCCTTTGACAACATAGCAAAAGAGTATCAGTACTTTGTGATCTACTTGCTCTCTTCACCCACTATTTTCAATAGCTCAAATCCTTGTAATATATTATGTACTAATCTAGAATCTAGTGAACGATATTCTCACATTTATAATCATTTAAAAGATTATTTTTTCCTAGAAATGTTTCTAATTGAATGCTTGCATTCATATTTGAAATATTGCAACATGTTACATCAACTATAGTTAGGTTAGGTGACATTAACCTTACAAAACTATTTCATTCATATGTCTCCATGTTTATTGGAATGTGTTCTAAGGGACATGAGAGAAATTCATTAAATATTGGCATATTGTATTATATTTTCAAGAGAGTATTTAATGTTGATGGAGGTCACACATCATTATTGATAAATTCTCTCTCCTAGGTGTCCATATTAGGAATGTGAAATGTCTTGAGTGGGGCATCCAAGTATGGAGGGAAGGAGATATTTTTTGGTGTTCCATCGAGAAAATAAAAGTCACTAGAGCAACTGAAAGGAATAAGTTAAAAAGGCTATGGGCTAGGCACCCATGTTGGAGCCTTGTGCATTTTATTTAATATTTGTAGTGTAGGAAAAAAGTATCCCTTTTTCACACTTAATTTGGGAATTAATATTAAAATGAACTAAATTATGCCTTAATTTGGTGTTGTAATATGTATTTTACATATTCACATTGAGTTTAGGGCCTTATTAATTAAAATTGACTTAATTGTGCCTTATTTTAGTGTTGTAAAGTGTACCCCTTTACACTTTCACACTTACTTAGGGATCATTTAATTAATTGAGTTTAATTATGCCTTAATTGGCCCCTTAATTCAAATCCAAGCCTATCTAATGATATTTTTTGAAGAGGAAACTCAACATTCATTAATGCCTTAACATAACACTTCTCATTGAGCAATGTGTGTCCTAGATGAGTGACCTAGGATGCATTTGCCCATGGGAAAATGGGTCCTCACTTAGACCTAGGACCCTAATTCAAATTATACTTTTGGTATTTTAATATTTTCAAATCCATAATTCAATGTCAACTTGTGATATTTGAATTTCAGAAGATTAAGGATAAGTATTTATAAATACAAGGTTATTTTGATCAAATCAAGTCCAAGGAAAAAAGCTAGCAAGAGGTGAACTTAACAAGATCCAAGATTATTGTCAAGAGCATTCAAGAGTAGATTTCTTCATCATTTGTTGCAAAATTCAATATCCTTTCATCATGTCAAAGCTATGTTCAAGCATGCATGTTTTTGGAGCTTGCATTATGATGTAGGTTTCAAGATCTAATCCAAGAATTCAAGTCAAAGATTCAAGATTTTAGTCCTTCAAAGGTTCATTCAAGGGTTTGGTGAGTTGTGACATTGATTTGTTCATTCATCATTCCTTTCATGTTATTTTATTTCATTTGAAGGTTCAATTACCAAAATGGGGTTTGACCAAGGCAAACCCCCATTCACCAAAAATAAACATTTTCCCCTCTCTTTCTGTGTTGCAAATTTGTAGGTTGAAAAAAAGTTGAAGATCTCAAAGTTGCAAAATTGCAAAGTTGTCAAAGTTGTCACCTTTTTTGTCATCTCACAAAAACTTAGATCCCTGATTTATTTTTGACTGACTAATGGTGAAAATTGGGAATCTAAAAGTGCAGACACAAGAGCAAAGGACCCAAAAAAAAAATTTGAAGAGCCCTACCCAAGACCCATTCACCATAGGGTGAAGAGTCCTCATAAAGATTCTGAAAACACCATTTTGTGAGAGGTACAGAACATTTATCCCTTCTTGATCTTCCAAAAACTTTGTAGGTTCCTTCAATTTTATGTTTAATCTACTAAATCCAAGTGATAGATTGTATTTTAGAGTTGATTTGCTATTTTTAATCTTTCTCCCCAAAATTTCGTTTGACCTAGACCCTTGTCCTAACACATAAAGGGAAATTGAAAGATTTCTCAAAGAATTCACTCACCGAAGGGTTGAAAGTGGATTTTGATCTAAGGGATCTCATTTCCTAGATGAAATAGAAGAATAGGTAGGTTCATTCACCCCATTTTTTCCTTTCTATTTATAGCAAGTTTGGTGAAATATTCCAAATTTAGTATAAAACCCTGTGTTTGAACCCCTACCCCACTTTTTTTTGTTTCAATATTATATCATGACTTTTTGTCTTCCAAGAAAGGGGTGTGAGTTTTTGCAAGTGGTTTTAGTACCTCAAGTGTTTTGGTTTACCATTGTGGTTTTTCCTCCAACAAGTTCTATATATTGGATCCATTGGATGATACTTCCATACTAAATTATTTGTAGGTGTATGGAAGCATCCAAGTTTATCAAAGATCAACAGTAAGTGT
Source organism: Sequoia sempervirens (assembly GCA_007258455.2). Taxonomy (NCBI): domain Eukaryota; kingdom Viridiplantae; phylum Streptophyta; class Pinopsida; order Cupressales; family Cupressaceae; genus Sequoia; species Sequoia sempervirens. Next base: position 14,313 of record VDFB02116137.1, read on the forward strand.
ATTATGGTGTATCTCTCTTGCAAAGATTAATAATGTACTTGCCCTCTTTTTAGGTGTGGATTTTTTTCCCGAAATGGTTTCTCCACATAAATCTAGTGTCATATTTTGTTTGTTGATTTTTCTATTGTGATGAATCTGCAATCACATACATATAATCTGATTTTTTTAAAAGAGGACACTTCATCTTCAGTGTTGAAGGTTTTTTTGTTGCAGTGGGAGCTTTTGTCTTGTGGTATATTGCACATTTGTGAAGATGATTGTATACCATGGCTTCAACCTCTCTTCAAGTTATTGAGAAGTTCAATTGAATGAGTTATAATATATGAAAATTAAAGATGAAGGATCTCCCTGAAGAGAGAGATCAATGGTTGTCAATTTCACAAGAAATTAAACCAGCTGAGATTTTTAATAAGATTGGAAAAATCTAGAAAAGAAGGCACGAGAAAAAATTTGATTATGCCTTATGGATTCCATCCTTTTGAATGTTCCCATACAAAACACCACATACAAGTTGTGAAAAAGGATAGGTGATATATATCAAACTAATTTTTTTTCTAAGTTGTATCTCAAAAGATGAAATTCTTTAAAAATGAAAGATGTTGACTCAATTGTAGACCATTTGCATGCTTTTAATTTGATTATAATTCAGCTTGCATTAGTAGATGTTAAATTAGAAGATGAAGATAAATGTATCTTATTTCTTTGTTATTTATCTGAATCTTGGAAAAATCTAATTATTGCCATAAATAACTTGGTAATGCAAAGCCAAATATGGATACCATGATTTACATACTCCTTTCAAAGGAGATGAGAAAAAAGTTTATGAATGTTGGCTCCCAAGATGTCTTGCATGTGCAAGGTAGGTCCAAAGAGAAAGGGACTAAAGGGGATAAAAAGAGGGATAAGCCTAAAGGACATTCTAAAACCCTCAAAAAGAGAAAAGTGTTGGAATTGTGGAAAAAGAGGGAATGTGAATAAGGAATGTAGGAACAAGAAAAAAATGTTGATTTCTCCACTAAAAAGTCATCTAATGATATTTTTTATGTTTTTTTCTTATTTTAGCTCTAGCTCTATTAGTAATGATGTTTGACTTATTGATTCAAGTTGCTCCTTCCACATGACTCCTCACAAGGATTCATTTATTACTTACAAAGCATATGATGGGGGATATGTTTTCCTTGGTGATAACAACATAGAATTTTTTTGATAAGGGAAAGGTAAAATTTTATTTGAGTGATGCGAGGATTAAAAATTGATAATTTTTTGCATATTCCAGGACTTGCGAGAAATATACTTTTAGTGTCAAGTTGAATGATTATAGAATGCATGTGACATTTGATAATTCTTGTTGCAATTTGGTATGAGGGATTTTAGTGATAGCTAAAGGATCTAGGGTATGGATTTTGTTTGGGCTAAGTCTCTAATTTTTGTAACTCTGAAAATGTCACTGACACTCAAAATGAATGTGTGTTGTGGCACCATAGATTGGGTCACATTGGTGAAAAGAGACTTAAGACTATTCTTAATAAAAATTTGGTTTCAACAGTATTTCTTATTATTATGTTGGTAAAAATGATTTATGTGAACATTGTGTGTTTGGTAAATAAAATAGATCATCATTTTCTAGTGGAACCAATAAGGCAAAGAGATTATTAGATATCATTCATTTAGATGTATGTGGACCAATGGATGTTGACTCTTTGGGTAAATCTCGCTATTATGTCTCTTTCATTTATGATGTGTCAAGAGGTGGATTTATTTTATGTATTCTAAATCTAAATTTTTCACTATTTTAGGAATTTAAGGCCTTATTTGAAAAGCAGTTAGATTATAAGATAAAAGTGTTGAGATATAACAATGGGGTGAATATTTTTCCAAGAAATTTGATGATTTTTGTAAGCATGCAGGTATTATTTGGAAAAATACTACTCCTTATACTCCCCAACAAAATGGGATAGATGAAAGAATGAATTGAACCTTGATGGAAAGAGATAGAAGCATGTTGAGTGGTGCTAAGCATGATAGATGCTTTTGGAAAAAAGTGATTGGTACTATTTGTTATTTGATTAATAGATCTTCTTGTTCAACTCTTGCTAATAAAACTCTTTATGAAGTGTGGATAGGTAGAAAGCCTTTTGTTTCACACTTAAGGGTATTTGGTTGTGAGACTTTTGTTCATGTGCTTCAAGAGAAGCAATATATATTAGATACAAAAGCACATAAATGTATCTTCTTTGATTATAATGAGAATGTAAAAGGTTATAAGTTTTAGAATCATCTAATCCATAAAATATTTTTCTCTAGAGATGTGATTTTTTAGGGAATTCAGAGCTTACTTAGGATAAGAACAACCAAACAATAAAGATGAGACAAAGATTGAGAGGAAGGAAGGTGCACATGTGGAATAAAAATCAGATGGATCTAAGGGTGGAGAAGAAGAGGAGGGTTAAAAGAGTTCAAAGGATGTGTAGGATGAGCACATAGAAAAAGAAGAAGAAGAATAGGTAGATCCCATTAATCCTACCTTGAGGAGGTCAACAAGGCAACAAAATGTAGTTGACAAGTATAACCCACCTAATTTCTATTGTGTATTTTATTTGTTGAGTGCTAATGATGAACCTATATCTTTCAAGAAGGATTTATATTCAAAGGAAAGTGAGTCTTGATTACAAGCCATGCAGGAAGAGATGATGGCTTTGGATAGTTGTGACACATGGGATCTTATTAATTTTCCCAAAGGAAGAAATCCCATTGGTTGTAAGTGGGTATTTAAAAATAATTTTGGTGTAGATGGTTAGTTAGAGCAATACAAGGCTAGATTGGTGGCTAAGGCCTACTCCCAAAGAGAAAGTTGATTTTAGTGAAAATTTCTCTCCTATTGTTATATTGACTTTTATTAGATTCCTATTATCTACGTTGCTACTTGTGATTTTGAGATAGAGAAAATAGATGTTAAAATCATTTTTTTCCATGGGGATCTTGAGAAGGAAATTTATATGTGACAACCTAATGATTTTGTTGTGAAAGGAAAACAACAATTGGTTTACAAGTTGAAGAGATATTTGTATACTTTAAAATAGTCACCCATGATGTGGTACCAAAATTTTGATGCTTTGGCATTTGATTTGGGTTTTCTTAGGATCAAGGAAGATTAGTGTGTTTATATTAAGGTTATTGATGATTATATTTTAATTATTGTCGTGTATGTTGATTGTATGTTATTCATTGGTAACAATAAGGTGATGATTAGGGAGCTCAAGACACAAATTTCTAGAATATTTAATATGAAGGACTTGGGGGCTACAAAATACATTCTTGGGATGGAGATCAATAGAGATCAATGTCAAAGAAATATTTGGTTAAGTCAAAGTATGTTGATACCATTTTACTAAGGTTTAATATGCATGACTGTGAGTCAATTATTATTCCATTTTTGGTTAGTACTAAGTTGAGCCTAGATATACATGTCCTAATTATGATGATTTTGAGGATATGTCTAAGGTTACTTATGCTAGTTTCATTGGTAGTTTAATGTATGCAATGGTTTGCACTAAACCAGATATAGCCCAAGCAGTGGGTGTTCTAAGTAGGTTTATGACTAACCCTAGTAGAGAGCATTGAACTTTTATTAAGAGGGTGTTTAGATATTTGTGTGGTACTTTTTATTATTATTTGGTTTATCATGGTATTGACGATGTGGTCAAGTAATTGAACATATAGTGGTTTGTTGATGCAGATTAAATAGGTGACTTGGATAGTCTATTGTTCACTTGTGGTTATATATTTACTTTGTTTGGAGGTGTAGTGAGTTAGATGAGTAAGAGACTTCCTAAAATTACATTTTCCACCACTAAAACATAGTATATGGTTGTTACACATGCCTCTAAGGAGGAAATATGGTTATATAGACTTGGTATTAGCAATGGTTTTGATTGCAAGACAGTGAGGATTAGATGTGATAGTCAGAGTGCTATTTGTTTGGCCAAAAATCCTAGGTGTTGTGCTTGTACTAAGAATTTTGATGTTTAGTATCACTTTATGCAAGAAATGGTTAAGAATGGTAAGGTCTTGATTGATAAGGTTGACACTTTGGATAATGTTGCAGATTTTATTACATATCCAGTGAACATGGTTAAGTTCTCTTGGTGCAGGAAGGCCATGGGATTTGATCATTGTGCTTGATTTATTATTTGTATCTCTTGGATGTAATTGCAATTTACAATATTAAGTGGGAGAATGTTAGGTTAGTGACATTAACCTTGTAAATCAATATCATTCATATGTCTCCATTTTTCTTGGAATGTGTTCAAGGAGACATGAGAGAAAATCATTAAATATTAGCATTATTGTAATTATATTTTTAAGAGAGGATTTAATGTCGATGGAGGTTACACATAATTGTGGATAAATTATCTCTCCTATGCATCTACATTGGGAATGTTGAATGTCTTGAGTGGGGCATACGAGTTTAGAGGGAAAGAGGTGCTTGTTGGTGTTCCACCGGGAAGCTAAAAAGTAATTAGAGCATCTTGAAATGAAGAAGTTGAAAAGGCTATGGGCCAGGTTCCCATATTGGAGCCTTGTGCATTTTATTTAATATTATATCATGACTTTTTATCTTCCAATAAATGGGTGTTGTTTTTTCAATTAGTTTTGGTACCTCTTGTTTTGGTTTATGATTGTGGTTTTACTTCCCACAAGTACTATATTTTGGATCCCATTGGATGGTAGTTTTATATTTAGTTATTTGTAGTTGTATGGAAACATCTAGGTTGATCAGAGATCAGTAGTGAAGTGTATTATGGTGTATCTCTCTTGTGAATATTAATAATATGTGTGCCCTCTTTTCTCGTGTGGATTTTTTTCTTGAAAGGGTTTCTCCACGTAAATCTAGTGTCATAGTTTATTTATTGATTTTTCTATTGTGATGAATGTACAATCACATACATATAATCTGATTTGGTGGTCTTATTTTCATATTTTAATTCACATAAATAATGCAATATTACAAATTTTTTCACCTTGTTTTCAATAACTATAGATAATATTCTTTATCAAAAATCTTGCAATAGTCTTTTCTCCATTGTCTAAGTTTGAAATACCCCTTTCCCTCCAAGAATTTCATTCAAGCTCTAGAGGTAGGAATTTTGGTGGTAGATCCTTAGTTCAAAAACTATTTTGTATAGGATACCATTGAAAAATAATAGAACAAGATTCATTTTCTTTTGTCAAGAAATGTTCTCAATGTCAACATCACAATAATTTAATCTAAGATATTGAATAGGAACTTCTTGCTCGAGCATCTTCTTACAAATTTTTGTATGGGGATTGGATTGTTATCACCTTAATGTGCACCCTTTGTTGAACCCTACTCAACCACTCAGTGAAACATTGGAAGATCTCTCAAAGTGTGGGCTTTGAAAAATAGAGATCAACCTCCAGATAAAGGTTGACTTACTTTGGTACTCACCTAAAACTAATATATTGAACTTGCAGAGGAAAAGGGTAGAAGGAGGTAACATAAACTGAAAAAATAATCCTATGGTGATGCACCTAAACATTACTTTGACTTGAAACTCATATTACATACACTTGTTCACAATGACTGAAACAGACTTGCACAACTTACTTTTGTATGTCTTGCATAAGTATTTTATAAAGAGGTCCTAATGTTAGACTCTTAGGAAGAAGGAGACTTCATAGCTAAAAGAAAATTACATTTTTGACACAGATTATAACCAGCAACAACACACTTTTTTGCAAAAAGGGTGCTTAGCATGAGACAAAATTACAAGGAAATGAGATAACACTTCACAAGTAATTTGATCAATCAATAGATGCACACAATAATGCAAAGAATAAGAGGGAAAAATTTTAAATCACTGATATTCAAGGTCTTCACTAAATTTCATATCCAAAACTAAGTTACAAAGTATGCTCCAATCTGCCAAAGGACTCCAAAAAGTCACTAAATACAAATGCATAATAAGAATTGAATACAATGAGTCAACAAAGTGACTATAAACATCTCCCAAGCAGTTGCACCAAAGAAGGAACTAGAAGCTTCCTTGGGTTGGATGCCTCCAAAAAGCCCAAAAAATAGCAACAAATACCCCACCAAAAGAGCTTCAAAACATTGAAAAGGTCAACTTTGACCATAACCAACCATAAAAACACCCCAAAAATGATCCAAGTTGCTCCAAAAGGCTTCTAAATGATCAAAACAGTCTCCTATATTCTCTCCCAATGTTTTTGTAACTCCCCTATATCTTTGACACTCCTCATAACTTTCAGTCTTACCCCCCTTTGACTCAAAATAAAGACAAATATTCATTTTGCATCATGAATTATATCAAAGTGATTTAATTTATCACTTTGATATCATTTAAATATTGAAATTTGATGCAAAATAAATACAAAACAAATAAATACCCCTTCAAATGCACCAAGGGAAAAGTCATGAAAGAGATTTTTTTTTTTTTAAATGCCTAAGTCTGGCAGTATCGTTTAAGGTCAAAGAAACCCTAATCATACCCGCACAACCTCATTTCATATTATTCATTTTTATGCTCCATGGTTGTAAGGATAGTGCCGCCAAGTGTTTTCAAGGGTTTGATGGAGATTCATTTTTGCTCTCTTTTTCTGAAGGTGTTTCTGGAGCCACTCATGTGCAGATCACGGTGAGTTTCATCTATATTCATTTTAGAAACCATGGTTTCATTATTCTGTGTTTTCGAGCTCCATCTATATAAATAAATGAAAGAAATGTTTCATTCCTGTGCTCCCCAATGTTTTATTTTTTGGAAATAGAATGAAGAAATCTAAAGCATTAACATTCTTTGTAGGCCATGGCTTTTATGCTCCTACGTTTCACTTTTCTAAAGGTCTATTCATGACAAATGGCTTGAAAACTTCTCTTTTCTTTCTGTATTTGTAATTTTATGCAAAAACCCCAAGTGGGTTTGATGTGTGTGAAGAAAAGATAAGTTCTCAGGCCGCGGCCATGAGAATGCAAAATGTACTTCATTCTTTGTATTTCCCTCTTGGTTTTGTTTTTAAGAAGCTCGATTCGAGCTTAACTCAGAATAAAACAATGGGAGTCATGCAAGCAATGGAACCTTTGCACTTGTCCCATCAGTTCTTAGGATTTGAAGCTCATACTTAAGACATACTGCCCACACTGCAATGCAGATGTATGTTATGTTACATCTTATTACTTTCTGGGTATTTTGACAGTGACTATCTTCGATGGCAAATTTAGAAACTTTAATGTTTATGGCAGTCACAACCACTACAAATCCTTAACTCAAACTCATGGAATTTGACTTTATTGGGACTGTCATATAGATGTATCTTTTTACCTTTATGACCTTCTCTTTGTGCTTCTATGAACGTCCCTACCATTTATCCACTGTGATGACAGTGATATATGCCATGTGAACTATTACATAATTCTCTTCTTCATTATCATGACAGTGTTGTTCTTTTTTGCATTAATGTCATACTCAATATAACATGACTATACTCCCATGAAATGCTATCCAAAGACCATTTCCTCGGATGCTCTAAAATACCATCAACTAAGAGTGCCTTTTTCATTCATCAACAGTAACAAAACCCTTTTTATCATTAACCACTTTAAATGACTAGATATATCCCTAAAAATTTAAAGGACTCATTTAGTTTTAACAGTCTAAGACTGTCCTAGACTCTTCCTTTTGCATCGTCGTTATGTTAACTCTTGATGACATTGTTTGGCAGCAGATCTCGAGAAGATTCATGACTCCTCATACCATAAGATGATTAATATAACTGCTCCTTTAAACATTTTCTACTGTCATAAGGAGTTACAGTCAACTCTCTATTCCTTGGAAATGCTTTCCATGGTACTTTTGCTCTTAGATCTTCAACATACTATGAAGGTCATTCGTATGGCTCTTTAACACTCTCTATGAATTGCTTCTATAATGGACCGAATTCTTTGTGCCAAGCACAAAAGGTAAACTTACATCCTCTAATTATGAAATCACTATGACATGCACAAAAACCATGTCTTATTCTCCACTCCATCATTTAATGGCTATAAAGTGATAGCATCTCTCATGTGACTTTCATGTTGTCCTTTCTAGATTATGGAGTTGTCACCTTTGCCACTATTTTGGCATTACTCTAGATTTTTGTGCTTTGAATTTATAGTACTTCTAATTTCAACCTATATTTAGATGAATTCCACTGTCTTTTTCTCTTACTAGGACGACTTTAATATCAGTTTTTTGCTACTGTCCTTATGATTGTCCATTGGGCTAAGAATGTCACTCATTGCTATCTATCCTTTGCCACTAGCCTTTGATATGTAGGCTATCATGTCACCTTAATTTTATTTAAATGGACTGTACTATGCATCTTCCTTTATTGACAAGAGTTAACTTTATTGTAGGGATCTTGTAAATCTTAGGGTCCTCTACCTTTCTATTGTCACCATTGATAAGGCCATTCTCCATAAGTTTGATGACTATTTTTTGCACTTCCACATGAACATTGTGGCTAACTATGTCACTATATCTTCCTAACATTTATAGTGTCATTGCTCTTTCAAGTTCATTGTCCTTATTTTCTGATATGACCATGCTGCTCACTATGTGTACAAGAAATACCTCTATTATGACAACATTGTGCTTGCTTTCAAGCTTAAAAGGTTGTCATTCAATGTACTTGTTGTTATTACATGTTTTTGACTATTCCATGCATATTGAAACTATTTCCTGCTAATATGAATGTCACTTATGCTTTGCGGTATGACTTATGCTATCTGTCACTTGTGACAATCAAGGTTATCTCTAGCACTGTCATACTATATCATTGTCTATATCACTAAACTTGATGAGTTCCATTGTTTTGTCTTTTATGACACTGCAGTTCCATTGAGCATCAATTTATTATTTATATCAGTGAATTCATCAACTTCACTGCTATGAATGATAAATTCATCCTTGATTGCATCACAATGTCATGGAAGGCTTAATAAGCTTATCCTGTCAAAACACAAAATGATAGCACGGTGGGCTCAACCCTTATGGGAGCCACATTTATCCCATGTGTTGTAATCAGATGAAACGAAACAATAACAAGGATTTCACCTATACCTGCACAGGAAGCAAACATGTTAGACAAAAACAAGCATATGACAGATGTGTTTGATTATGCTTTCCTCTTTTCCTGGACATTTATGGTATGCTTAGATATTTGAATGCACATGAGGATCAAATTATATGCTTATAGATGTATGCATATATTTTGATTGGTGATCCTTCATTACTCTAATAGCACTTTCATTTTTGATGCAGGGAACCTAGGAGCATCAAGGAGAGCAATCAAGACAAGCGAGAGGGAACGAAGATGGTGCAAAAAAAAACAACTGGGATTCGTCATTCAGGCAATGGCGGGTCCCCTTTCACTTTATGTGCATTCTTTTATTTTTGTATCTATAAATTTATGTATAATTTTTTCCATTATATGCATTTTGATAGTCAGTCTCACGACTTGTGTGGGACATCCAACTTTTATATTATCAATAAAGACTACAATTTTGAAAAGATTGTGCATTCTCTTCTATGTTATATACATTTCCATAATGCAATGTAGTATTGTAGTCTTCTAATTCTATTTATGCACATGAATGTGACATAACAGATTTAAAATGTATCCTCTTTTCACTTGTAGAATATAAAGAGCACTTCCTATTTGGGCTAGTAGCAAAAATAGGTAACATGGATATCATAGGAATATTTTCTCCACCTTCATCTCAAAGACATACCTTCATTATTAACTATGGATTTCTTTACAAAGTGGGTGGAATCCAATCCACTTTGATCCACTACCATTGAAGCAATCTATAAATTCCTCCTAGAGAATATAGTTTCTTGTTTTAGATTACCTTCCACTTTTGTTTTGTACAATGGTGCATCATTAAAGAACAAAGAAGTGAAGAAATTCTTAGATAAATTTCATATCCAAAATTATTTTCTATACCTTATTAGATTCCATAGTCTAATCGTCAAGTTGAAGCTACTAATAAAACGATAAAAAAAAATCTTTATAAAATTGTCAATAAACATGGTAAATATTGGCACACCCAATTAACATATACAAATTATGGGTCTATTGCACAAGTATTCATACAACTCCTAGTACTACCTTGTACAATCTCATGGTGCTAATGTCATCATTCCTTTAAATTTGGAAATTTCATCTTTGAGTGTTTCCCTTAAAGGACTTAATAATGATGATACTCATTGTCATCAATGTCTAATTTAGCTTGAATTTCTCGATGAGTGTCGATTGAATTCTCTTGAGCACCTTCAAGCCTATCAAAAATGTTTATCTCACCAATATAATAAAAAATATATTTCTAGCTCTTTCAAAGTTGATGATTTGGTTCTCTATGAGAATCAACGAAATGTAAATGTATCCCCAAAAATAAAAGGGAAATTCAGCCCTAACTGGTTGGGACCTTACATCGTCACCTTCATTTATGGTTCTAGTGCTTATGGCCTATCTACAAAGATGGTAAGTTCCTTAAAGAACCTATAAAAAGAATGCATATTTTCGATATCATTTATATCATTTCCATGTGGAATTTTCTTAACAATCAACCCTAGACATGTTGATGTTGGTTATCTTATGTCATTCAATCATCTACACAAATTTCTTTTGTTATGATTCACATGTGCATCTTATATTTTCATTGAATTATATGATCCACATTAAAACAATAAATATTTCCTAACGTTGTTGATAGATGATTATTCAAGAATGACATGGGTAACTTTGCTTAACAATAAATCTCAAGATTTAGAAAGATTCAAAATATTTAGAGCTAGAAATTTTTAAAAAAAATAGTGAGGAAGTTGTACCTCCCCTCCGTACTAAAAAAAAGAGTGTATACATTGGGCGGATGATGTTGATAGAGAATGGACCCCTTTGCCACCTAATCACAATGACAAGGTCCCATGGCAAGCCCAAGGAATTCTAAAGACTCCAGAAACCAATGGCTATTACCTGTTGGACACAAATCTAGATATCATCATGGTTTTGAAAACCCTCATCCTCACCAAAACCAAAATGGTTTTTCACATAAGCTTGATCCTCCTCAGCAACCCTACCCTAAATCTCATTACAACAAAAAAATTCCTTCAAGTGCTCCAAACCCTCTGGAGCGTGGGGTTTCGGTTGAAAAGGAATCATGGTTTCAGTGGACTAAGGATTGGAGTACTCATACTAATGGGTATTCTCAAAGAAACCCTGGAAACGATCATGGGAAATATGCTACCACTAAACTGGGCACCTCTTCGAGGACCTAGAATGATTCGACCTATTTTGAAGGCCATCCACAGGAGAGATCTCTTCCAAGAAACAAAATTGGGGATTTTTCACGCCCTCAAATGTAAAAATTTGCTTTTAAGGACAAACCCACACAACGCCATGAACCTCGTTGGAAGTTGATCCCATCCATCTCCCTAAGCTTGGAGAACTAGGTCTTTGACTTCGAACAAAATGGATTTTTTGTGCAAATTTGGGGAGATGGCATGCCTTCAACAAAAAATATGGAAATGGGTAAAGGAAAATTGAAATGATTCATTTGACCTTTTTATTGTTTCCTCGTCTTCTTTCTTTATAATCTTCAAAAAACCTACCATTAAATCTAGGGTTTTCAAAAAGGGTCCTTTTTGGAGTGAAAATACTTTTTTTGGGTTTTGTATTGGCAACCCAACCTTTCAATGGACTCGCTTAAGCTTCCCCAGAGACTTGTGATCTTATCTTTTCCTCGCCTTCTAGTGGAATATTTTGAAATTGCAGTGATAAAAAAAATTGTAGCCCATTTTGGAGTTTTTTTGAGAAATGAGTTTGTAATGGTTGATGGGTCACCAACTCTGAGGGTTTAAGCATTAATCAGTAACCCTAACTCTTTTCCTGGTACTGTCAAAATTCTTTCCTGTGAAGGAGAAAGATACCAAAAAATAACTTTGGATTCTTCTTCATGGAAAGAGGCACACATTCTCGTGGACTCTGAAATCTTCTCATGGGAAAACCCCGTGGATATTTACTCCCTTAGAGGATATATTGGATTGATTTTTCTGACTAACAAGGATAAAACACCTTTCCCTACCTCCTCTCCTATTTAGGGTTTTTCTAGATTGGTTTTGTTAGAAGTTCCTCTTCCAACTCCTAATATTTAGACTTTGCATCAATCTCGTACTAACCCTTGCAAGGTTAAAACATTATCATATTTTGAAGAACTTCTGAAGGGTCCTATTGAAGATGAAAAGCTTTTGAAATTTGTCAATGAAGTTTTTATGAAAGTGGGGGAGGACGTCATTAAGGAAGTTGCAGATGAACTTTCTTTGGAGGGGACTCCTGTAAAAACCTTCCCCTCTCTCCCCATTTCACAAACTGAATCAAAAGGGAAAATGGTCATGGAGCAAGTTTCTCTGCTAAATCGTGAGGAGGTTGCATCCTCTTCTAAGTTCTTGGCTTTGTCAACCCCTATCACTCAAATGGATACTGAATTCAAAATTCTTGTCTCTCCAAAATGGAAGAGGGGAAGGAAACCTAACAGTTCCAAAACAAAACTGGAAATAGAGGTCGATATACAAACCACTCTGGAAAAAAATCTTCATTCAGCTTAAGAAAAAACAAGAGGAATTCCTGAGAATACTCCAATTTCCCAGCATGAGTTGGCTGAGGGGTGCAAGACCTCTAAAAATAAATCACGAATGAGGGGAGACAATATCTCTCCTCGAGAAAAATGAGGTTTTTATCTTGGAATGTTAGGGGCATATATGTCCCTAACAAGCGACATTTAATCAAGTGTTAAATTGAGTACCTCCCTAGATATTGTATTGCTACAAGAAACAAAACTTTCTTCTCATGCATCTTCTGAAGTTTTTTCCTCCTAGTCTAATTGGGATATATGTACTTCCCTAGCTCAAGGTGCTTCAAGAGGATTAGCAATCTTATGGAACAAATATAATGTTATGATAGATGTTTTGGAGATCAAAGATAATTGGATTAAAGTGCAGGCTCGATGTTTGAAATCCAATAATAGCTTAAGCTTGTAAATTTCTATGGCCCCTGTGCATCTTTGAGTAAAAAATATTTCTAGAACCAGCTCTCCTTTGCTTATGCATCTGCTAAAAATTATCTAATATTTTGTGCTAGTGATTTTAACACTATGTACAACACTACAGAGAAATCAGGGGGCATCATTCCCTCTATAAGATCAATGGATGATTCCAATAACTTTATTCTTGGCAACAACTTATATGATTGTGTTTCAAAAGATGGAAACTTTACTTGGACCAATCGATGAAAAAAAATTCTCATATCATGGAAAGGTTGTAATTTTATTATCAAAAAATTGGTTGAACACACCTTGGGATTTTTGAAGATAGACCAAAAAAAAGAGTTGCTTCAAACTTGAAGCAATGTGGTTTTGAGATGTAGAATTCATTTCGCTTCTCAAATCTTGGTGGAATAATATCCCTTATTTGGAAGCCTCAAGAATGTTCCAATTCTGCAAGAAAATGAACTTCATGAAAACAAAAATCCAAGATTGGAATGTAAGACATTTCAAGAATATTTTTTCGGAGAAAATTAGGGCAGAACAAGAATTATCTAAAATCTATGAAATAGTAATCAAAAAGGGCATGGATATATCCTTATATGACAAGGAAAAAAAACTAAAAGTTGAATTGGAAGAGATTTTAGCAATAGAAGAGTGTTATTGGAAGAAAAAATCAAGGGAATCTTGGTTAAAAGAGGGTGATAGAAATACTAAGTTTTTTCATGCTTCCACAAATATTAGAAGAAATTTGAATAGGATAGCTTCTATTTGATCCATATCTAGGAATGTTTTGGAAGTGGAGTAGGATATTGGAGATGAAGCAGTTAAATTTTTAAAAAATATCCTGGCTCCAACAAACCAAGGTGAGGATCCAAAAAACAATGCACTTTTGAACATCCATACCTTGGTAATTGAAGAACATAATAAATTTCTGATGTCAAAATTCACCCTAGAAGAAGTTAAAATTATAGTTTTCTCAATGGCAGCTAATAAGGCCCCCAAACCTGATGGATTCATGGTAATGTTATTTCAAAAGTGTTGGGACTTTGTAGGTAGGGATATCCTACTTGCCTTGGAAGAATAAAAAAGAAATAAATGTTTGTTAAGAGAACTCAAATCTACCTTATTGGATCTAATTCCAAAAAAATCTAATCTAGTAACTTTCAAAGATTTTAGACCCATTGCACTATGTAACACCATTTATGAAATCTTCACAAAAGTGATTGCATCAAGATTAGTAAAACTGCACCAAGCATCATTTTTTAAGAACAAGGAGGTTTTGTATCAGGCAAAGACACGCTAGAAGGGGCTATCTTGGCTCATGTGGTACTACACTCAATTGTGGATAATCAAATGCTAGCTTTTGTTCTAAAGTTGGATATGGAAAAAGCATATGACAAGGTAGATTGGGATTTTTTATTAGCAATGCTTAAGAAATTTGGTTTTTCAAATTGTTGGTGCAAATGGATTTACTCTTGTCTTCTAGGGGCTAGTATTTCAGTAATTATAAATGGTTCTCTTTTTGGAAAATTCTCCCCAACCCAAGGGGTAAGACAAGGTGACCCCCTCTCCCCTTCTCTTTTTATTCTAATGGATGAGGGTTTAAGCAAATCTATAATTGCTTCGCTTGCTAATAAGCTCTAGTAAGGTATTTTTATCAAACCCTTCCCAATGCCAATCTCCCACTCTTTATTTGCAAATGATACCCTTCTTTTTTGTCATGCTTCCATGGACAAAGTCATTGAGATTAAGAGGGTACTTTCAAATTATTGCACCCTCTTAGGTAAGTATTTCAATATAGACAAGTCAAAAATCTTCTTCATTAATGTTAACCCCATGGTTAAAACACAAATTTTGAAATTTTGGGGTTTCCAATGTGACTCCCAACTTCTATGTAAATATTTGGGGATCCCCTTCTTCTCAAGGAAAGAAAACATGACTTCTAGGACAAGAATATCTCTTCTGCATCTAATAGGATCATGCTTTGGAAGTCAATGTGGCTCTCCTTTATTCGTAATTTGGTGATGTTGAAATTTGTTTTGCATTCTCTTCCAACTTATCTATTGTTAGTTCTACAACTCCCAAAGGATAAAGGTAATATCTTGCAGAAAACCTTCAAGGATTTTCTTTGGGATGAAAATGTTACTCAAGAAAAAGTTGGCATTAGTTGCTTGGAATTCAGTGTGTAAATCCAAACTCAATGGGGGGGTTTGAGGAACCTATTCTTGCAATACATAGCATTAGGTGCTAAACTAGTTTGGAAATTATAATCAAAACCTAATCCAAAATCGTGTAGGGTAATGAGATATAAATACTTGGATTCCCTCAAAAGGGAATGGATTTTTACTCAGAGGGATCTTCCTACTAGATCAAAAATTTGGAACTTCATTACCTACTACAAATCGGTTCTCCTTCCCCACCTCTCCTAGCTTATAAACAATGGACAAAAAAATTCTATTCTGGGATGATTCCTAGAATGGTCACCAACCCCTTAGGTGTTTGGGAAATTGGAGACAAATTGAGACAAACCTAAAATCTCTTTAGGGTGAGAAGGTGAAAGATTACTTCGTACTTGATCTGAGGGATCCTTTTATCCAAGATAAATGGAAGGATTTTGATTTTCTTTCTACTCTGATAGACCTAAAAGAATCTCTAAAATATAATTTGATGAAAAGACAGATTTATTTATGATAAACTAGATGAGATTATTTGGAAAAAGTCCAAATTAGGACATTATGTTGTCAAAGAGGGCTATAATTCATTTTCTTCGACCTCAAGATCTACCACCTGGCCTTACAACCTTTGTTGGGGCCCTAATTTCCTCCCAAAAGCTAGTGCTTTCTCATGGTTAGCTCTCAAGGACATAATTTTATCTAGAATGTTCTTGGATAGAATTGGGTTAGTTCCCTTGTTCACTTGTGTTATGTGTGGGAAAGCTTTTGAATCCAATGATCACCTTCTTATTGGTTGTGACCTTGCACATTTATGTTGATCATGGCTCATGTTGAAATTGGGTTGGACATCCCCCCTTCCGAACTTGATTCTAAGCCATTTTCTAAGTTGGCCCAAACTATACTCCAATTCAAAATTTGCATGAATTTGGGAAATCTCTCCCTCCATTGTCATTTGGAACCTTTGGCTAGAAAGAAAAAATTAAATATTCAGAAAAACAAAGTTGGAAGTAAAGCAAATCATTCAGAAGATTAAAATCTCCATTTCTGAAGTAGTGATGTCAAGCATTTATAGAAATGAGAATAAAAAAAAGGTTTTCTTCTCATGGGATGCCTTTATCCTTAAGAATTAGAATCTCATAAAACTACCCAACCCTAGATCAATTCAAAACAAGAATTCTATTGTGAACAGGAAATTGATTAGATGGCTCCCGCCCCTTAAAGACTTCATTAATAAAGTAAATTTTGATGGTGCCTCTAGGGGCAACCTTGGAAATTTTGGTGTTGCAGCAGTTCTTAGAGATTGGCAAGGGAATTGCATTGGTGCAATGTGTTATGTTCTTCTTGAGGGAACTAATAACGTGGTTGAATTCAATGCTCTCAAAATGGGTTTGGAATTAGCAATAAATTTATCTCTACCCAAAATTCTCAATAGGGGGACTCTTTTGCAATTTCGGATAGATCTTCCTCTTCCCAACATTTGAATTACCTTCTAAACCACATACAAATCTTGCTAACAAAATTTTCTTCATTCAAAATTCAGCATTTTTTTAAAGAGGCAAATGGGCAGGTAGATTTTTTAGCAAATAAAGCAATTGATGAGCAATTTTTTTTCGAGGCTAGATTGATCTTTATTATTTGCATAATTTTGATAAGTGACTCATGTTTTTTCTGATCAGGTTGAAAGATCAATTCCCACAAGAATGCATTTGGTTGGTTTATAGCATTCTCCTTGGTTACAAGTATTGTGTTCATTTGGATGAGAATGTTGATTTGAAAAGGTTATTTTTTAATCTTTGAATTCAAAAAATAAAATCAAAAGTGTGTACGGGTCACCACCTCACCCATTGGGAATTTCAAACTACTTGGGTGGCTTGACAATGCAGATTCATCATGGTATTATCTAGTCATTAATGTCTAGCTCTCTCTGCATTAATTTCCAATGAGGATTTATTCCTCACTAACGATTGAAGGAGAGATGGATGGCTATGGGTTCATACTCTGCACGAATAAAAATTAACAAGGTTGACATCGTGTTATGGCTAAATCTAGCATGTGAATCTTTCCATCCCCTCTAAATGTATAGATCAATCTCAATTTCTCTTTGTGGCCTCCTCTGACGGCTTCTCTTAAATGGACGCCAATTTCCTTACACTTTCTGGCATTAAACAATTGGTACCTCTTCTGAAAATTATTCTTGCTTAATGCTTTTTTTGAGAAGTCGGCTTAAAAAAATTTGTTCATCTATTAGTCTTGGATATGTTCTTCACCTGTCGGTATTTAGGTGACGTGTTTGAACTCTTTGGTGCCTAAAGAATGTTGGAATGGGTCTCAATTGGGTGGCACTGACTACTAAATATGATTGAAATAGCACTTTCTTTACTATATTTGTTATCATGACACTTGGCATGTCATTTGTTTTGAAGTACAATTTTGGACCTCCTATGCTGGCTCAAATCTTCCACACCTCTTCTTAGATCAATGACTTGGTAGTTTCATTTAATACCTCTGAAAAGGGTTTCCCACAAGTTTTATGGGTATTTTTTAATTTATCCCCGCATTTCGTGTTTCATACAATGCTTCTTGTGTTGTTTTCTGTTTTCCATGGAATCTTCTTCCAGGGTCTATGTTCCTACAAGATTCCATGAAGTAAGGGATTCCATGTCATTCAATACTGAGAAATTGTGAAGGTCTTGCATTTTGGAGTGCAAACAATCAAAGGATGCTATCAGAACAGTTCTTGGGCATGAATGGTTGGATTTCTACCCGATGGCTCTTCCAAATGAGGTAGCTTCAAGATTTGTATCCAATTTAATGGGTGTGCTTTGGTGTGTTGAAATGGTAAAATTTCTTGTGGGAAACTATCTTCTGCCACATGTTTATCCTCTCTTGATCCTCCAACCTACACTTGAATGGTATGAGATTCTTAATGGCAATAATCTGGTTGGTGAGGTTGTTTGATGTGGACACAGAAAAAGTATCCCTTCTTGCTTGCTTGATCTAGGATTAATTGACGATAAATTGGACTTAATGAGGCCTTTATTTGGTCTTGTGAGGTGTTTTACACATCCACATCAGGTCTTGGACCCTTGCAAACTAAATAAAATACATTTATTGATGTCTTGTAGAGGTGTTGTAAAGTGCTGTAAAAGACTCACACTTTTCTAGACTTAATGAACCTATTTTCCCTCAATTCAACATTATAAAATGCATTTAATTACATTATCACATTAATCTAGAAGGCTTGTGAATTAAACTTAACTTTAATCTAGTGTTGTAATGTGTTTTACACATTCACATTAGATGTTGTGCCTCTCTAGATTGTATGCACCCTATTTTAATGTTGTAAAGTGTATTTAATCACACTTACACATTGAATTTTGTGTCCCAAGCCCTAATTGACCTTTACAACCTAGAAACCTGATATTGTGCATCTTGAGGCATAAATTGATCAAATAACTAACTAGAACAATCTAGAAACCTGATTCACCCAAGGCGGTGAATTATTCCCATTTGGGTCATTTTTTAGTTTTGAGCGGGAAAAAGTTGGATTTTAAGTTTTATTTTTCTCCATGTCGACCTTGGGGATCCAATTAACAAGCAAATAAGGTTAATTTCCTATAAATAAAAGTCTCTAAACCCTAATTTACATCTCTTAACTCATTTTCATAACTCATTCATCATTTTTCTTCCACTTCAAGTCAAGCAAGCTAGGATTTTATCACTCCAAGTCATTCAAGATCATTTTTCAAACATTCAAGAGTAGATTTTTCATCTATTGTTGTAGAAAATCAAGATCAATCATCATGGCAAGGTATTAACTCCATTGTTTCATGCTTCATCACATTCTTTCTTCATTTTTGTTTAATTACCTACAAAGGGGTTTGACCAAGGCAAACCCCCATGCCCTAAAATCCAACATTTCTCCTTCTCTTCTTGTGTGTTTGTAGATTTAGGCATTTTGAAGACTTGTAAATCATTGAAGATCAAGTTGTAAATTTTTTGAAGACATCTCCTTGTTGAATAAGGCAAAATATCAACAAAAAGTCACTTTCAGACCTAGAAATCAGACTTTCAGAGGCGGACACCTGTCAGGAACCGAAGTGTAGACCGAAGACTTCAATTTCCACTTTTGCATTTTCAAAAATTCAAAAGTGGACTGATTCGCCATTGATGGAAAATCATTCCCACTACCAAGCTTGAACAAGGTTTTCTACAGTTTTGGATACCTATTTGTCTAAAACGAGCTTTGGAACAGTTTCCCATATCTGGGACTAATTCACCCAGAATGGCGAATGAGTCCCAGTAGGCCAAATTTTCAGCATCAGCAGCATTTTAGAAGTCATTTCCAGTCTCCAGCAAGATCTTAGGTGCACACTTTCTATTTCATTCATTTCTGTTACAATTTGCATTCATTTTCTAGGTGTTTTCGCATATCATAATATGTTTTCCAACAACTTGCATTTCTTTAGTTTTCGCTTAATAATCAATATATTTCTTTAATTTTTTGCATTTAGAACATTAAATCTAGACACATTATACCCATATCATGTCAATCCTTGAGTGTTTACATTGCATTTTGGCCCCAATTCTTTACCCTTTTAAGTGAAAACCCCTAGAAGGGTCACAAGCATTCCAGGTGCCAAAATATTTGTTTACATTTTGGTGAACCCACCTTTAGAATACTTTTCTTTTCTGATTTGGATTCCTTCATCATAGATCTAGCTTGCATTGACCTTGCATTAAGGTTTGTATAGATTAATTTGCATGCTAGGTTTCAAATTTTGCATTCATGAAAAATGCATTTAGGTTACATTTTTGGCATCTAATATCATTGATTTTTTTTGAAATTTTCCACTTCCATCTTAGGTCAGCATCTTACAACATCAACATCAAAATCCATTGAAATTTTTTGAAAATTTTGCAAAAAACCTTTACTGGGACTCATTCGCCATTCTAGGCGAGCCAATCCCTGTCCATATTTTTCACTATCTATTATAGTCTCAAAAACCTCATGTATGTGCTTCCTAAGCCTCCTAGTATCATATATTATAAGTTTGGAAAGTTTTGGGAACATTTTTTTTATGCACCTAGCTCAAAAACATCATTTTAGACTACTCATTCTTCAAATTGCTTCAATCACAAACATCATTATATCTGAAAATGCTTACATTTCTGAAATTTTGCATCACATGGCTAAAAGTATTTGTTAGTTTTTCTTACACAATGTTTCTACTCATAAAACTTTGCATAAGTTTGGTAAAAGTGCTTTTCATTCTGGCATCTACATTGTTTACATTCTTAAAGTTTTGCATACAATAGATAAAAGTGTTTTGCAAACTTGCATATACATTGTTTATATTGTTGAAATATTACATGAAATGGTTACATGTGCTTTTCAATTTTGTTCACACAATGTTAATGTCTTGCATTTTTTTTTTGTGAAAGAGAATACCACTTTGGACATTCCTAGCGATCATACTTGTTCTTCTCCTAATATCTCTCCTCTTCATGAAGAAGATATTTTGGTAGAAGAATCAATTCATGAGAGTTTTGAGAATCCTAGTTGTTTCTCTCCTTTTACCTCTCTTAGTGGACAAGACATTCACAACCAACCTAACACAACCATAGGTCATCATGACAATAACATTTGTCCTTCTCCTAGTATCTCTCCTAGTTGTGACGAAGATACTTTGTTATTAGAAAACCCAATCAATGATGGTCTTGAGAATCTTAGTTTTCCCCCTTCATCTAGGAAAACACTTATTGAACAAGAAAATTCAACCATTGATCATTCCCCTACTTGCGATGAAGTCATTTTAGAAGAACCAATCCATGCATGTCAAAAACATTTGATTTGTTGTTCTCCTAAAAAATCTCCTCCTAGGGAGAATACCATGGTGCAAGAAAATGAAAACAATGTGTTTTCCTTAGACCAAAAGGTGATTATAGATTGCCTTTTATTAGAAATACATCACACCAAGACCGCTAAGGTTATGAATGCAAATGTTTCCATTAGATCCCCCTCGATTAATGGACCTCATACATACCCCATGGGACATCTTAAGAACCCTCTAATCCTTTATCCCCCTTCACACAAACAACAAAATCAAAACCAACCTAAACTCATTCTCTACCCATCGTCACATAAACCTCCACCTCCACCTAAATTTGAGTTTACCCTTTGCGTCCCACCTCAAAATAATGTATCATAGCAACCGAGTCATAATATTGTTTCCCATACATATAACACTCGAAACAATCCGTCACCACCCCAACCAACCCCAACCTCCTTACCGTTTCCTAATTCTATACTACCTAGTTTCCCTCGATTAAGGAAGTATGATCTTTTTGAACTTAAGTGCACTCCCGCCAAGATATCTCTTTGGGACCTTCTTCAGACTTCACCTACCTGTCACCTATGCTTCAAATAGCCTTACAACAAGTTCCTATCCCTTCTAATGTGCAACCAAATGATATAGCATCTATAATTCAAGGATTAAATGTTGACATTGTTTTCCATCAAAGTGAACTCACCCCTTTGGACGTGCAGAAACAAAATGAAGCTTTCCAAATAATAGCTCAATACAATACGACAGCCATAAATCGAACCCTTGTTGACAATGGCTCCTCTCTTAATGTGTGTAGTGTAAAACACTTGGATAGGCTTTGTGTGGATACATCAAAAATTCAACCCGATTCTCTATCTGTTGAGGGCTTTGACAATATAGCAAAACAATCGCTTGGTGTGATTACTTTGCCTATTACAGTTGGAGTGGTCACATTGTCCATATAAAAATTAATGTTATGCCTCATGAACTTTCATATAATCTCCTTCTAGGTAGACCATGGATTCATTAAATGAATGCAGTACCTTCCACTCTTCATCACAAAATGAAATACATTCACAACAACAAAGTGTACACACTTGAATCTAACCTTGATCCCAATAGTCATTTGCACATTGAGACAAACAACGTGCATCATTTAAACACATTAACACCAACTACACAAGTGGAACCCATCCAACCAAAAGACAAACAACACATTGAACAAGTCACGTAGCTATTAGATGATGATTGGGGTTCCTTAGACTTTACACCACCACTCATGGACGATCCTTCGAAAGTATCCACCTCAACCACTTTAGACAAAGAAGCATCCTACACAAAAAAACTTTAAAGAACTTCATCATGACCAACAACCTGATCCAAAAGCAATGAAAAAGCTTTATGGAAAAGGTTATGAACTTATGAAACAATTTGGATACAATGGAAAAGGATGTGGTACTAACGAACAAGGTATTTGTGTCCCCATCGATCCTCACACACAACAAACAACTTATGGTATTGGTTATTGTCCTTTGATAGAAATCTCCAAGCCTTCATTCAACACCTACACATCTTCACTTAATGTCAATGTCATCTCATAAAACACTAATGAATTGAAATCGTTAGATTTTATACACTCCTGCAAAGGAGAGAACACAATCTCGCAATCTCAATAGTCTTGCGTAGGTATGATAGCTAATACTAAGCAACAAATATATTTGTCACATAATAAAGGAAACCCTTCTCCCATTGATCAAGAGGGTATCTTGTCGAGACTCCTCCAAGATCACTTGATATCTCTCCCTCCACGAACTCGAAAGCAATTCTATTACAAGACTTCCTTTTTTGCATATCATAGAGTTCATGGTCATTCCACTAATGAATGTAAAGCTTTGAGTAGTAAAATCTCACATTTTCAGGAGTTTGGTGTTCTTCGTTCTGTGGGGGAACTTAATTCCTCTAATTGATACTGATTTTCACTCTAGCATGCATCTCATTAATCATTTCAGCTCACCCTTGTCCTACACTAAGTGGGGACAAGGAGTTATGTAGCCTTGCACTCGTATGTCACTTCTCGTTGCCTCTTTTGACTAGTCATTAACCTTTCATGAACATATAAGAGCAAGCTTGGGATGTGGATGGCATGCCTTAAGTTGGCTCACACGTGACATACTCCCCTTTTCATGACATAGCTTATCAAAAACATATGTCTTGGCATAAGGCTTTCCACGTAAGCTCTCATGTTCTCATTCTTCTACTTTAAAGCAATTGCTCATAGTGCCAATGTTTGCAATCACTTTAAAGTGGTGGCATACATTACCACTCACATTTCATTGTGTGATTTTCTTTTTCTTGTGATTTCCTCTCTTGGAAACATTAGGTACAATGTTGCCCAAGATGAGATATTGCACTTGTCCTCTCTTGAAAACAAGATGAGACCATTTGCATTTTTCCTCTCTTGGAAGCATTAAGCGTGATGTTCCTTAAGATGAGACCTTGCATGAACTAAGAAAAACACCTTTGAACAAACCTTACACCATGTTGCATTTACAATGTTTATGAATGTCAAGCATATGAAGTTTAGCTTACCTCATAGAGCTTGAAGATCATTTTCATTATGGGGCCTTATTAAAGTTATCAGGAGGCATAACTTTGGTATGGTTGAGCAGGAAAGCCCATTCTGAGGCATTACTTTTCCCCATAGCCACCATGTGGATTTCTCACCCTGTGGACAACTAGAAGTTTTGTGGCCCCACAGTGAGTATGTTGTGGATTTCTCACCCCACGAACAACCAGAAGTTCCATGGCCCCAGAGTGAGTATACTTGGGCCTTCTCACCCGATGGACGGCCATGAGTTCCATTGCCCCAGAGTGAGTATGAATTTTCCTTCCAAAAAAATAGCTTAGATTTGATTCACAATGTGTTGGAAAAATAGTCGAAGCTTGATCCACCTTTATACTTCTCTTCCACCAAGTTATTACCATTGCATGTTCATGTATCTTGTTTTGCTGCAAATCATTCACCTTGTGCATGTCTTTTTCTGCTTATGTTGGTTTGACTTAGGATCTGAGATCCTAGGGGATTGTGCAACCTCCTTTGATCTTTGTCATCCTTTTTCACCTACATTGGTATGATTGAACCCCTCTTGAATGTCTACTTTAGTGTGAGTTTGAAGCAGGTTAATCCTCTCACTAAAGTGGGGGCTAACTGTGGACACAGAAAAAGTATCCATTTTTGTTTGCTTGATTTGGGATTAATTGATGATAAATTGGACTTAATGAGGCCTTGATTTGGTGTTTTGAGGTGTTTTACACATCCACATCAGGTCTTGGACCCTTGCAAACTAAATAAAATACATTTATTGATGTCTTGTAAAGGTGTTGTAAAGTGTTGTAAAAGACTTTCACACTTTTCTAGAGTTAATGAACCCATTTTCTCTTAATTCAACATTATAAAATGAATTTAATTGCATTATTACATTAATCTAGAAGGCTTGTTAATTAAACTTAACTTTAATCTAGTGTTGTAATGTGTCTTACACATTCACATTAGATGCTATGCCTCTCTAGGCTATATGGACCCTATTTTAATGGTGTAAAGTGTATTTAATCACACTTTCACATTGAATTTTGTGTCTCGAGCCCTAATTGGAATTTACATCATCATTAATAGGCCCCTATGACCCCATATTGTGCATCCCAATACATAAATTGATCAAATAACTAACTAGAAAAATCTAGAAACCTGATTTTCTTATCTCTCGACCTTCTAGCTGGAAAATGGGCCCCTCTAGGACTAATTCGCCATCTATGGTGAATGATTCCTTGCCAAGTGGTATTGATTCACCCAAGGTGGTGAATTAGTCCCATTTGGGTCATTTTTGAGTTTTGAGTGGGACAAAGTTGGATTTTAAGTTTTATTTTTCTCCATGTCGACCTTGGGGATCCAATTAATGGGAAAATAAGGTGAATTGCCTATAAATATAAGTCTCTAAACTCTAATTTACATATCTTAACTCATTTTCATAACTCATTCATCATTTTTCTTCCACTTCAAGTCAAGCAAGCTAGGGTTTTATCACTCCAAGTCATTCAAGATCACTTTTCAAACATTCAAGAGTAGATTCTTCATCTATTGTTGTAGAAAATCAAGATCAATAATCACGGAAAGGTATTAACTCCATTGTTTCATGCTTCATCACATTATTTCTTCATTTTGGTTTAATTACCTACAAAGGGGTTTGATCAATGCAAACCCCCATGCCCTAACATCCAACATTTCTCCTTCTCTTCTTGTGTGTTTGTAGATTTAGGCTTTTTAAGACCTATAAATAATTGAAGATTAAGTTTTAAAGTTGTTGAAGACATCTCCTTGTTGAATAAAGAAAAATATCAACAAAAATTCACTTTCAGACCCAGAAATAAGACTTTCAGAGGCGGACACCTGTCAAGAACCGAAGTGCAGACCAGAGACTTCAGTTTCCACTTTTGGATTTTTAGAAATTCAAAAGTGGATTGATTTTCCATTGATGGCGAATGAGTCCCAGTAGGCCAAATTCTTAGCATCAAGAGCATTTCAAAAGTCATTTCCAATACCCAACAAGATCTTAGTTGCACACTTTCTATTTCATTCATTTTTGTTACAATTTGCATTCATTTTCTAGGTGTTTTCACATATCACAATGTGTTTTCCAACAAGTTGCATTTCTTTAGTTTTCGCTTAATAATCAATATATTTCTTTAACTTTTTGCATTTAGAACATTAATTTTAGACACATTGCACCCACATCACATCAATACTTGAGTGTTTAGATTGCATTTTGGCCCCAATTATGTACCCTTTTAGGTGAAAAATCCTAGAAGGGTCACAAGCATTTCGGGTGCCAAAATCTTTGTTTACATTTGCAAGCAGCACCTCTCGTTTGACCCTTCCCTCTCAGCTCTCCTCAGTGCAATGGATCATGGCCTCTTGGATGAATGCCCCCACACATTCTCTCGACACTTGCATAGGCTGAGACCACAACTGGGTAACACCATTTCAAATATGGTATATGATTTATATGAAGTAGTGTCATCAAACATGCTTTGGTGGATCCTCATTCCACCCCCTACTTCCCTCTGTTGGTTGACTTGGAGTCGTTAGATGAAAGTGGGGTATAATTTTTTTTTGAAGTTTCTTCATCTTGATACTGGTTTCATTTTTTCTCGTTCATCTTGTTTTATGTTTAATCTTATCTTGTGCTCTTTTTTTGCGACGGAATATGCTCTTCATTTTAGATCATTGTTTTGGTAAATCTTGGAAAAAAAAATTTATCCTAAATTTCAAGAATTTTGTGTTGTTTTCCTTTGGCATGTTCTTGGCTTATGCTTTCTTTTGGTTCACCACCTTTCCTCATAGTTCACATTGATATTGTGCACTAAATGGTGTTAATGGTTCTCAAATTTCTCTGATCAAATTATTTGGGAAATCGGTTATCTTAGTTCCTCTCTATTCTATTAGCTTGAATGTCAAGAATTTTGTAATGTTCTTTTCTGCTCTCTTATCCTGAATGGCGGGAATTTAGAAATACAATCTCCTGTTCTGCATGGTAGTTCTTCTACATGTAACTTTCCTTTTATGTTAATAAAATGTTTAGCAGCTTTGTCGTCTTTTTCAAAAAAAAAGCAAGCATTTCCTAACAATGTCATTTTCAATTAGCTTTAAAATTCTTAGAGATTTGATTATTATCTTTATTATAGCATTAATTATTTTCTTTTTGGAATACTATTTTTTAAATTATAGTATAAAAATAGAGCAATTTTTCTAATTAGGTAATGGTTTTATTTCGTTTTTTCATCTTAATTACAAATTATCTTCCTCATAAATAGCTTAGTTGTGTGCATATATCTTGTTTTTATTTTTCAATTAGAATTGTGAGTATATTGTTTATTTAATTTTACCATATATTGTTTAATTAGGTCATCATAGTATTTAATTGAAAAAATCTAAATAAATTGTTTGATCAGATCATGATATCATTTAATCAAAAATTTCAATCACATCATATGCATGCAAGCATCCATGAA
The DNA here is from genome assembly GCA_007258455.2 of Sequoia sempervirens. Taxonomy (NCBI): domain Eukaryota; kingdom Viridiplantae; phylum Streptophyta; class Pinopsida; order Cupressales; family Cupressaceae; genus Sequoia; species Sequoia sempervirens. Next base: position 41,504 of record VDFB02116137.1, read on the forward strand.
ACATCAACACATATATATGAAAATTATAAAAAATATCTCATATATACATATATTTTAAATATACAATGTTCATATACAAATTTCATCACCACTATAACAAAATGTGGTGTCTATATATAAAAATCAAGATACAATACAAAAAATTGCATCATGGGGCATGAGTCCCTGAGCCTTCTAGTGCTTGTGGATTGTCTAGCTAGGATGGTGGTTTCCTAATAGAAGGTCCATATTGTGAGTGTGTCCTAAACACACTCTATGATGTAGCTTGTATTCCTTTGAGCTCACCTCTTAGCCTAGTTATCTCCTCCCAAAAAATGAACTCTCATTCTTGCATAGTTGTGATACCATCCATGAGTTGTACTCTACGATGATCTAATTTTATCGGAGTCATCACATTTTCTCTTTGCAAGTCTCCCCAAAGTTGCTCAACCTAGATCTTTAGAGTGTCATATTTCATCCAGACACTCTTTTCTCTCATCATAACTAGATCTCTCTCTGCAATGAGCAAATATACCTTTGCTACTCTTTGATCTTTCTCTACTATCACAGTCACAATATCAATCATCCTCTAGCTCATGTGCACTTGGGTCACCTCATAAGAAGCTCTAAGTTGCATAATAGGCTCAAATATCTCCAAGTGATGGCTAGTAGCTTGATATGACATGTATGATTCTCACACTACACCCTCAAACTACATGATCAAAACCATCCCTACTATGACTCGACCAATGAAGTCGACCCACTCTCATGTCCACACTATAAAAAACAAACAAAGATATAAATCAATAACACATCAAAAAACAAATCATATCATATCATATGAAGTATCATTTATATAAAATTATGTTCTAAATTAATTATATAAAGCATAATCATAATACCACTTGGGTCTCTGACCTTCCAATGTGGGTCTTAGGGTGTAGGTGTGTTTTTTGGTGCAATATTGGGACCAATGAGAGCTACAAGTTTGGGTCTTATAGTAGCATTTACACTACTTGGCTCACCTTGTTTCATCTAACTAGGAGGTGAATTTGTTGGAGAGTGTACTCTTTGTCATACCCTTGGCCTCCTCTCCTCATGTCTCTCCTCCTCTCTAGCCTACTATTGTCTCTCATCTCCACTGCTAGTAGGCTCCTTGTCCAAACCTTGAGAATTGGGATCCCCTCTAGGGAAATCCTCGAGAATGATGAGTGTTAGACCAAAATCTTACCACTAGCTAATATACCCCTATGTAACTCCGACATCCACATCCAAAATTGGATGAACATTCTCTCCCTCACTGCTTATGTCACTCAACACAACCTCAATGATGGTGGGATGAGGGAGATTTCCCACTCTAATGGTGTTGTGGTGTGAATAGACATAGGTAGGTACTATCAGTAGAACTTGTACTAGTCCAAATTTTCTCAATACCAGCTTGTAGTTAAATGATATGATGATACAATTATATTAGCCTATTAGCAAGTGATTTCATTACACTTAAGTCATGTGCCTACCAAAACCATCCCATACTCTCATGCCTCTATCTGAATGTCATATAATCTCTATGTTATATAAATGATCAAAAGTTTGTCTCCAAAAAAGTAAATCTTTGAATCTTCAATCTTGAATCAATAGGTATGTTTATGCTTGAGGTGCATCTAATGAGATCTACCCCAAATAATCGATAGGTCTTGTGCATGTGATGTGCTTGAATTCCCATACATGTAGTAATGTGCAATTTATGAGGCTCTACCCCTAATGATGCATGAATTTTCTAAGGTCATAGTAAAGGTGGGTGAACATACTCTACCCCTATGCAAAGAAAATATACCACTCCTCCATGGATTTGATCATGTGCACGAGGTCCACATGTAGGTGATTGCCTCATCCATAGAGAGCCACTCCCATGGCTATAGTAGCAATTAGTATCCTCCTAATCAAGGGAATAGGTAGTAACCCCTACTCAAGCCACATCATATATATAGTAATGTCACTCAAGATGACTCATCCAAGTGTATATTGTTAACTATCTTGTATAGTGGCCAATGATCTCTCATCCTCAATAGTCACATGTTAGTTGTAGATTGGGAGTCTAAGAATGTGATACACATCCACTAGCATCATGGTCATCTCCCCTATCAAGAGATAAAATTTGGATGTGTTTGCATCCCACAGCTCCATCAATAACATGAGCATCATGGGGTGGAATTGCATCTTTGGGTACACAAACACCCAATAGAGGCCCACTTGTCTAGAATATTTTGTTCCTATGTTGAAAGATTCTCTAACTCCTAAGTAGTGTAAGCACAATTCCTCCATAATTCTCTTGCATAATCGGAAGCTACTAGAAACAATCAAAATAATTGTCTATCATTATACTATTCAAACTCTAACAATCAAAAATATCCATCAGCTTTTAGAAAATATTTTTTTCTTGGATGCTAGTACCTCAAGCAAACAACAACACATTTTCATGTTATCTCTCTTTTTTGATCTAGGAAAAATCTTGTCAAAATTTCCACAACTACTCCAATAATACAAAAAGGAAAGGTTCTTGGTTATTGTGATCTCTTGTAGCAACTCAAGCTTCCTAACCAGCTCTTCATTGTCACATCAATCACAAATCTCACAAAGGGAGCCCAAGTTTTTGGTAATACTCTCTTGTGTATCTTTATTATTTTGTGTTGGTAGAATAAATTTTGAATTAAAATATGTATTTATCATTTTATCAAATCTATCTAAATTGCATGGTGGTTTTCCCTATAAACTAGGGTTGACATCATATCAAGTATTTTATCTTTGTACCATTACTTTTATATTCCTAAGGCTATTAGGATTTAAAAGTTATATTTTTATCATCTTCATCTCTAGTTTGTGAAATTTAGAAGACCGAAATATGGGTTTAAGTAAGGTAAACCTTTAAATAGATCCCAACATTTTTATCTTTGTGTGTTTGCAAATTAGGATACTTCTAGTAATTGAAGTGGAATTTTTAGAGAATTTTGGACTAACTGTGGAAGGACAGTCACAACACAATGCAAGGACATCAATGTTACACGCTAGCATCCTAGACTGATAGCTCTTGTGTTCAATGCCAAGTTCCTCTTTGTCGATGCTTTTATTTCCAATTAGAAACAATTTTTTATTTGTCTTTATATTTAGTATAAATAAATTTCTTTTCTTCCTTTATTACTAGTGAGTGAAAATAAATTTCATTTATTTAATCATAAATTATCTTTATCATTCCTTTCAAAAAATATAATCATTTATGTACCAAAACAATAGCATAATTTATGAAATCTTGAGGTAATATAGGGATTTGTTGTTCATATTAATATCTTCTTCAAGCATCAAATTCCTTATATTACACAATGAACAAGTACTTAGGTAGAGGTAAGATTGAAGTTGACTTTAAAAATATATATAGAAGGAATCATCGAAGTTTGGGGTCTAACAATGAAAAATACTTGGGTAAGGGGATGATTGAAAGTCTCTCTAAAAAGGTGTATAAGGAAATAGAAATTTTCAAGGTTTGGGAATGATAATGAGTAGGTACTGAGTGAGAAGTAAGTTCAAAACTCTAAATATGATGAAGTAAATCATTGAAAAATATTAAGTCAAGGATAATCCTTACAAGGGATGTTAGAATGGAAAACTCTAAAACTCCAAAAAAAGAACAATCCTTAGGAATTTTGAACACAAGATCTACACACTTATGATCTTCTTCAACTTTGTCTCTCTTTTTCTTCTTCAAGTTGCACTTTCCTACTTCCTGGACTTGGCACTTGATGTTGTTGAGCTTTTGGGGTCAAAGGAAACAACAAATCCATTTCACAAGGCATGCAAACAAGAACACATATGAACTCATGATCTTGATATGTTAATACAATACAAAGTTTATGGGATCATAGTTCAAAGATATTTCATACCTAATACCATATTAGGAGCACTCCTGCTTCTTCAAATTCAAAAATTTTACATAGGAAAATGTCAAAAGTTAGATATTTGGGATACCAAGAAAAAGGTACCCAAGTAAAGGTTTAGTCATAGCGTCAACAAACTGGACTTGACAACTTTTCTTTTCTCCTTAGCCATTTTTTTCTTGTAAAAAAATGAAGAGTACAATGAAAGGACTTAGATGTATTTTGTAGCATCAAATTTGGGTATTAATGTCGACAATTTTGAAGTTTCAAGATTTGGGGATCAAACATACTAAGAAATGGTTACTTGGGGAAAGGGATGGTTAAATCTCTAGCTATAATAGGTAACTTAGTGTAAAGGATTGGGAGTCAAGAATTCAAAGCACTTCCTAAGAGGTACTCAAATAAAGACAAGGCCAAACTCATGATCAAAATAAAGCACCTAGTGAAAAGAATGGAGGACTAGGATTCAAGGGGAACATAGAATCGTATTCCAATAAGAGGATTGTTTAAATTCCAACACTGAAGTGAATTCAATGCAAGGGGTCAAGTTTTTGAATTTTGGGTAACCAGGGAAGTGATGTACACTAACAAGAAAATATATAAAACTTCAATGTGGAAAGGAAATCAAGTCATAGGGTTGGGTTTTGAATATTAGGGATTCCAAGGAAATGGTACCCTAGTAAGGGTAAGCCTAAAATTATAAAATTCTAACAACTTGTACAAACTTAAAAATTGGAACAACACGACTGCCCACTTAGAATTTTTTATATTTTGCAACATTCCACATTGATCAACACAAAGGGATGACCAAAATCAACACTTATATTTTGACAAAGTAAAAATCCACTTAGACTCTCTCAAATCAGTTATAAATGGTGGGTTAACACAAGGCAACTGCAATAAGGTGGACAAGGGCTTAAGATTTTGTATTTTGAGGCATGTGAAATAGGGCTCCAACAAACTTGAAGATCAATGCCAAGCACATTTTAATGGAGCTACAAGAGTCAAGCATATGAAAAATTGCAAGATTACAACATGTGAATAGTTTCATTTGATAAATAATATTGCAATCAATTATTGAATTTTCCTTTAGATCAACAACAATCTAAGGGTTTTTTATAGTTTATCAGGTAAAAATCTAATGCAGGAGCCTCCTAGGTGTAAAAGCAATCTTGCATCACCCAAAAATAAGTTTCTTTTATTTTAATTTTCAATAAGGGCTTAGGGGTTATAAAAGAACAAATAAATTAATTTGCAACTTTTTAATATTCCTTGTGGAAAAATTGTAAATATAACTTTGGAGGAATTATGTCCCGGTAAATGTTTCTGAGGCATAAATGGGAGAATATTCCATTTGGGCGTCTCATTTCTAGGTGGGGACCACTTGGTATGCATGTTCTTGCATGTTCAATTGCATGTTTTGCATGCATTTTCATGTTGGGGCCACAAGCTTTGCATGTTGATGCATGTTTGTATTTGGAGCCGTCAAAGCCAACCAGAACCAATGGAGGTGTCATAGTTGACTAAGATGATTGGCCAAGAGTTAGGTGCCCATGTGAGGGCCATGTAAGCAATGAATTATTTTATATTTGATATTTTATCTCTCCTCAAAATGGGCGTGGGATTTCAAGGTGGTAAAGATTGATTGTTTTGAAAACCAATAATGGTTTTCTCCTCACATTCTCTATATAGTGATGCTTGTTCATTTGGAGAAGGGGGATTTTGTAAAGCTTATGAATGCATACCCAGACGTTGTTGAAATGAAGCCAAGTTGTTGAAGACTCAAGTGTTACAAATTTTTGTATATAGTGAGCCCGGATTGTAAGGAAGCCCATGAGCTTCATGTTTATGTAATCCATTTTTCAAATTTTGAATACAATATATGTTACAGATTTATCTTCCATAAGTTGTGTTACATTTTAATTTACTGACATCTTGCATAGTCTATGGTCTGTATTTTTTTCAAATTTGAAAGGGAGAGTATCTCTTTCATCAAATGGTATCAAAGTGAGTGATCTTGAGTGCATAAGTAGAGCGTCAAATGTGAGGCAGCTTATGCCAGGATCTATGGGTGAGGATTGAATTTGTTTCAAAGCTTCAGAGGTTGTTGCAGGTGTGTGGAGTCCTATAGCTATAGAGAGCTGAGAAGACGGTAAATTCGTAGAAGAAGAGGTTGATAGGATTGCAAGATGCCCCCGAGAAGGATAATTCTTAGAAGAGTAGAGAAAATGCTAGAAGACTTTCGCAATGAATTGATAAATGAGCTAAGAAATATAATTGCAGGTTTGAGAAGAAATACAGAGCATGAGGATGCACATGATGAAGATGAGGAAGTTGTAGATGAAGAACCTAAGAGGGAAAATGAGGAGCCAACAGATGAAGGAGAAGAAATATTTCTGAGAGAAATAGCCCAAATAAGTAGAGGCCATAAAATGGAATTCCCTAATTTTTCAGGCACATTGAATCATGAAAATCTAATAGATTGGATTGGAGAGTTGGAAGATTATTTTGATTTTGAGAATATTAGAGATTCATAGAGGGTAAGGTCAGTACAAACAAAGCTTAAGGGACATGTTCCATTATGGTGGAAAGAGTTGTAGAAAGAAAGAGTGGGGAATGGTGAGATGAGAATAACACGGTGGAGACATATGGTTGCTAGATTGAAGGCAAAGTTTATTCTAGAAGATTATGAGTTGGAGTTGTTTAAAAAGTTTCAAAATTTGAAATAAAAAGACATGAGTGTGAAGAAGTATACAGAGGAATTTTATAAAATGGTGATTAGATTAGGACATCATGAAATGGACAAAGAGAAGGTGGATAGATACATAAATGGACTCAAATTCAATCTCCAGGATGATATGAGTATGTTGAATATTTCTATTGTTGAAGAGGCTTACCATTATGCTCTAAAAGAGAAGGAAAAGGTAAATAGAAAGCAACAAAATAATTCAAGAGGAAAGGGAAGGATAGAAATAGAAAGAGGACAACCAAGCAGCCATAAAGGGAAACAAACTTTTGACGAAGAAACAAGCCCAAAATGGAACAAAGGAGCACAAGGAAAAGAGTATTCAACAAGAGGATGTGGGAGCAATAGCAGAGAGTTTTTGGGCAAGTGTTTTCAGTTTGGGGAAGTAGGACATAGAGCTTATGTTTCCACAAATACACCAAGAAACCAGTAAGAGAGGTGCAACAAGAAATCACATGGTGCAAAAAGACAAGGAGAGCGTAGCATCAGTAAAGAATATGGTCGAATAAAAGCATGTAGAATCCCTTATGTTCAGGAGAGTATTGGTGAATCCAATCAAAGAGGAGAATGGACCATCTCATAGAAAGAGTCTCTTTCATTCCATATGCAAATCAAGAGGTAAGTGTTGTAAGATATTTGTAGACACTGGTAGTACAAATAACTTGGTTTCTGAAGAGATGGTATAAAAACTAGGATTCAAGAGGATCAAGCATCCTAATCCCTATAAAGTAAGTTGGTTGCAAGAAGATCATGAGTTAGAGGTGAAAGAGTAATGCTTGATAAATTTTCATATTGGTCCTTATAAAGATGAAGTTTTATGTGATATTATGTCTATGAGTGTATGTCATGTTTTGTTAGGAAGGCCTTAGCAATTTGACAAAAAATATATCTATGGTTGTAGAGAGAATTTGTACACCATTGTGAAAGATGGGAAGAATTATATCTTGAGTTCATTAAAGGAGAAAGAGAAGGAGGTGAAGGACAATGGTCCTATGAGTTGTTGAAAGACAAAAAAACCAGAGGTAAAGGTTGCACCAGAGGTGGGAAATAGTTGGAAGAAGGCTCCTGAGAATAGAGGTACAAGGGAGGTACGAAAGAATAGCAATGATACCAAGATGGAACAACATAAATCATTGGTTGAAGACATGGTTAAGTCGTATGTAGAATTTAAATCATATTTACAAAAGAAGGTGAGCAATGAAATTTTACAATGTGCAAGTAGAAAACAGTGAAAAGGAAAAGAGAAGATGAGACAAGAGAGAGTTGCAGAAGTTCAGAATGAATTGAAGAAGAATGTGAGGATGAGGACATATGGATCAAGAACAAGCATGGGACCACCATCTCAAGATCATCCAAATGTTCATGAGTTTTCAGCTCATGGAACATTTCAAATTACCCAGGGTGTCTGGTGCAGGAGCATCCTGGGTGTAAGAGCAATCTTGTATCACCCAAAAATAATTCTTTTATTTTTATTTTCAATAAGGGTTGGGGGATTAGAAAAGAATAGATAAATTAATTTGCAACTTTGTAATATTCCTTGTGGTAAAATTGTAAATATAATTTTGGAGGAGTTATGTAATGGTAAATGTTTCTAAGGCATAAATGGGAGAATATTCCATTTGGGTGTCCCATGTCTAGGTGGAGGCCACTTGGTATGCATGTTCTTGCATGTTTTGCATGCATTTGCATGTTCGGGCCACAAGCTTTACATGTCGTTGCATGTTTTTATTTGGAGCCGTCGAAGCTGACAGGAATCAATGGAGGTGTCATAGTTGACCAAGATGATTGGCCAAGAGTTAGGCGCCCATGCGAGGGCCATGTAAGCAATGAATTATTTCATATTTCATATTTTATCTCTCCTCAAGTGGGCATGGGATTTCAAGGTGGTAAATATTGGTTGTTTTGAAAACCAATAATGGTTTTCTCCTCACACATTTTGTATATATTGATGCTTGTTCATTTGGAGAAGGGGGCTTTTGGAGACTTTATGGATGCATACCCAGATGTTGTCGGAATGAATCCAGGTTGTTGAAGACTCTAGTGTTACATATTTTTGTACATACAGTGAGCCCAAATTGTAAGGAATCCCATGAGCTTCATTTTTATGTAATCCATTTTCAGTTTTTGAATACAATTATATTGCAGATTTCTCTTCTGTAAGTTGCATTATAATGTAATTTTTTGCCATCTTGCATAGTCTATGGTGTGTGTTTGTTTTCAAATTTGAAAGGGAGAGTGTCTCTTCAATCAAAATCCATAATAGCGCAGTGACACAACTCCATCCAACATAAAATACATCAATATAGGATTATTCAACTACAATACTATTGTTTGAGAATATTGATTTTATCTCTAAATGCTCTTTATTGAGATAGAATCCTTTTATTTATATGAATGTATTTGGTGTTGGATTTAGGAATCCCAATTGACATGTCTAAATTTGGAAAAGTTTTAAAAGTTTTATAGACTTTGAGGATTATTCAAATGCCCTCTCAATTTTAAGTGGTGTTATCATGATTGGCCAAAGAAAATGTTATGTGATTATCAAATTCTCTTCTTAAATGCCAATCTAGTAAACTAGGTGTATTGCTTATATGTGGCCATGGCATCCTTTAGGGACACATGGTACCTAGTCATTTATTCGAGTATCTAAGAAATAAAAATGAATTTGGGAAGAAAACATCAAAAATCATGACAGATCATGGCATCTTGCTCAATCGACCAAATTAGGGATATTCAAGTTAAAGTTGATATATTGGCCAATCTCATATATTTCACAAATCCAATTTAATATTACTTTAATATCCAAATGAAAAGACTTACTAAGTCTAAGAAATGGACCTATTATCTTTATGTTGAATACAATTTTTCTTACACCTTAGCATTTGATGGAATTCAGAAGGGAATGGTCAAAGGGGCACACATGACACAACACTAAGTTGGGTTCATAAATTGGTAAATCCAAATATTTGCACAACTAAATCACAAAAAAATGATCAATGTTGGTATCCATCCAAACATGATCGTAAAACAAATTTGGATGTAAAAATTGGTTGGGTCTAAAGACTCAATCATGTATTAAGAAAGAAATCTAAATCAAATCTAGATGTGACAAGAAAAATGAACCTAGTTTAATGTTAAATTAGGTCCAAGACCGGATCAACAACAAAAACAAAGGAAAGCCTCCAATATTAAACTCTAAAATATCTCTATATAAATATGGACGTAATACTAGATTAGTTTGGTACTTCAAATGATGAAAAGAAGAAAAAATAGATGAAACCTCATAATTAGACCATGTATAATTTTGGATCAACTCCAAGAATCGACAAGAAAAGGAAACAAACTTGACTTCAAATCCAAACACAATAAAACAAAACAGTGTATTGGAATATGGATATCAACTCCTTGGAACAGTCACAAGGAAAATAAAGAGAGGAACATGATCTCAAAATTAATTATGGATAATGGTTGTAGTATCTTAGAAGAGGATCAAATCCATGAAGAATGAAACATATTTACAAGGAGCTACTCAACCCTACCCCACACCCTATGGAGGAGAATGACACGACCTTCAATTAATTGCTCCAGGCTATTCCTAACTCCATATTTTCTCAAGATCTAGTTATGGAAAGATATTTCTAAAGATGAGGTTAAAGATGTGGTCTTGTCTTCTAATCCTTATAAAGCTTTGGGCCCATACGGATTTTCTCCTACCTTTTTCTAAATTTATTGGGACATTGTTGGCAACGACATTACTCATGTTGCTAAATAATTCTTCAACTCTAAAGAAATTCTTAAGGAGTTGAACAACACCTTCATTTTTCTTATCCTCAAACATGTTGGTGCTTACAAAATATCAAATTTTAGACCAATAAGCTTGTGTAACACCATCTATAAAATCTTCTCTAAGTTTCTAGTCTTGAGAATCCAACCTTTCTTGGAGAAAATTATACATCAAAACCAAAAGTTGTTTGTCCCTAAAAGATAAATAATTGATGCTATCATCATGGTCCATGAAACTCTCCACTCTATGGACAACACTAATAAGGTATGGTCATAAAGCTCGATATCTCCATAGCTTATGACAAATTCTAATAGAAGTTTCTTTCCAAAATCCTCTAAAAGTTTGGCTTTTGGAATAAAATTCTTAAGATTTTGGAAAAATGTTTCTCAGCTCCCTTCTACTCCATCTAGATAAATGGTAACCCACATGGCCATTTCAATGCCTCAAAGTTCATAAGTAAAGGATACCCTCTCTCCCCTATCTCTTTATAATTCTTATTGAGGTCTTCGATAGATATAGAGGTGAGCATTAATAAGGAAAATCTAAAAGGTTTCAAGCCTATGTCCCTCCTCTACCCCAACTCTCACCAGCAATATGTGGATGATATGATCCTTTGAGAGGAAGCCACAATGACAAAAGATGAAGAATGGAAAAGAATCTTGAATGACTATGATCAAGTGTGTCAAAAAAATCAATAACCCCCTAAGGCTCCAAAATAAAATTGCAAGCTTTCTTAACTACAATATTCAACAGCTCCCCACTTCATATCTATGAATGCCCCTCACTCAAGGAAAATTCCAGAGTTCTACCTAGATTAGTTTAATTAAAAGGATCCAAAACAAATTGGTTGCTCGGAAAAGTGTAAGCAATTTTGGTAAGCTTAAATTTTTCAAAGCCTCCTTGCAAAGCACTTTGGTCTCCCTACTTTCTCTATTCAAAATCCCTAGAAATGTGGCTGATAATATTGAATAAATCTAGAGACTCTTCCTTTGGTCTAGCACAAAACAAAAATAAAGGTTTCCTCTTGTTGCCTAAGATACCATGTGCTCCTCTAAAAAAATGGTGGGTTGAGCATAAGGAATATTAAGCTTATGAACAAGGCCCTTTTGGCCAAGGCAAGTTGAAGGCTTATCAAATCTAACTCTAAACAGGCTAATATCATGAAAGCCAAATACTTAAATGGAATAGACGGGATTCTTCCTTTACAATCTTAGCACTTGCCTTTGGGCTCCAATATCTGGAACAACATAGTCAAGACTAAGGATACTCTCTCAATGGGTTTTAAATGGCGAGTTGGAAATGGTGATCATGTTAAATTTTGGGAAGATCTTTGGATTTCTACACTTCCTCTTAAATATCACCCAATATGCTTTGCCATCCATGTTGATTTAAAAAGAAGAATGAGAAATTTTGTGAAAGAATACAAGAATCTAGATAAAAGTCCTACTTCTTGGAGGATTTTTCCCAAATGGTTTGATCCTCCTCTTAATATTGTTGCCTTTGAACTTCTGAACATTTCAAACTACAAGTTCTACAAAAGATCAATGAGGTAAATTTATTTGGGATGACAACCATTCAAGGAACTATACCATTAAATATGACTATAACTTGATCGATCATGTTCAACCTGTCCCTTTTAATTGGAAGAATATTTGGAAGCATAAAACTATTCCAAAAATTGGTTTATTCTAGTGCACAATTTTCCATAAGAAGATTATGACTATAGACAATATCAAAAAAAGAGGCTCTCATATGAGGAATAGATGTTCATCATAAACATGATGAAGAGAACATCGATCATATTCTTATCCACTACAATTATGCTTTGAATATCAAAAAAAATATCCTTAACAACTTTTATATTTCCTAGGTCTTGCAAGACAATTTTAGAAGTATTACTGACAACTACAAGTCCCCCTTCCTTCACCCCTTGATTAATGATTTATGGTGACAATTTTTCTACATGTTGGTTGGGGCCTCTAGAAAGAACAAAACAAAAATATCTTTAGTAATAATACAAACATTGGGAGGTGCAAGTTGATTTAATTTTTCACAAAATTACTGAAAATATTAAGGTGGTTGATCTTCAAAAACTTAAGGTCAACCCCTCAGAACTTGAAGATAGCTAAAAGATAGGGTGTCTGTGAAAAATTGGCTAAAGTTGACCTTTCAAAACTAATTTCTCACAAGGATACTTCTTGGTCCCCCCTAATTCTGGTTGGTACAAAATCAACTTCGATGGCTCTATTAAGGGTAACCCAACTAAGGTAGGTGGGGTAGTCTAGTTATGGATGATAGGGGTCAAGTGGTTAGTGCTTAGGCTGAGAACTTGGAGACTCAATCTTGCAACATTGTTGAAGTTGTTGTTGACCTCCAAGGTATCATTTTAGTGGTAACCAAAGGTATTAAAAAGTAAATTTTGGAAGGTCCCTACAAAAATGTGATAGACATAATATGTTCTAAGGTTGTTCCTTGTTGGTCCTATGAAGATATAATTGGAGAGATTAGGCTAGAATTGATTAACTTCTAATGGATTCAAAGTTCAACAGGTGTATAGGGATGTTTTTGATTAATTAAGCAGGGAAAAGGGCCCTGACCTGAACAATTAGTACATCATGATAAAAACAGCAAGTGGTAATAAACAACAAAAACAGGAAGCCCACCAAACTTCCCCCCTCCCACAAACAAAATGCTTAACCAATTCCCATAAGATCAAACATAGCAGTACTATCATACAAATCAAAAAACCTTAATCTAGCATCAGTAGCATCCTTCCATATCCATCTATAGTACTTATAAACATCTATCACAATGTTCCTACTTAAAATATAAACAACATTATAGAAATTTAAGTTCTGGCACCCATATCCATAACTAGTAACAACAGTCCTATAAAACATAGTAGAGATAATCATCATAAACAAAAAGAAAAACAGTATAGTGAAGCACCCAAGCTATGCATCCTCGATCAGCCTCCATGTTTTCATCAGATCTTCAATAGTATCGTTCACTGTTGCCTTCAGCTTCATCTTGCCAGCCAAGTCCTTACCATCACCCCCTGCTTTTTTCTTTTGCTTCTTTTTTATTTTTCCCATATCGGAGACAGTAGCCATAACAGCATTGACCACCATACACACATTCTTAACCGCTTCTTCAAGGGTTTGAATTTTGTTTACATTTCCTTTTCCTTGCATACCTTTTTCTAGAACCTTCAGTCTTTCCTCAATTATTTCGTTCACCATATTTTCGAGGGCTTGAAGTTTGTTGTCCCCTGCCTTCTCATGTATCCTCTTTTCCAAAATTTGTATTCTCTCCTCTAGTCTTTTAATTCTCCCATTCCCATCATCCTCAGCCTTATCTTCCTCTTTGTTAGTATTTTCATCCCTCTCTTGAATTTCCATTGCATTTGCTTCCTCCTTCTCTCGAGCTATCTCATGTTGCGACTCCTCATTTTCCTCATCACCATTACCTTCCTCACTTTCCACATCTGATTCCTCCTCTTTAAACAAGTCTCCACCTAGACTATCAGGAATTTCTTTAGTTGAGGAATCGTTTTCCTCTTCTTTCTTTTCAACACTCTCTGGTGGCCTTTAGGTACTTTTTTCCTCAAGGCTCTATGTGTTTTTCTTACTCTCTTGTCCTTTTGATGCTGCCATAGCCAGTCTTTCTGACATCCTTCCACCAGGGTTTAAGCCTTCCATCTCATTATCATCAGAAATAGTAATTGTGTCCACCTCTTCCCCAAGTTCACGCAAAATCAATCTCCTTTTTTTAGTCCCATCTCCATCGAAATATCCTTTCTTTTCTCTGGTGTGACCATAAGTAACTCCTTCCACAAAGTAGTGTCAAGGCTTTGGGATTTCTTACCAGATTTCTCAAGGCTTTGGGATTTCTTGCTAGATTTTTTAGGCATGGGGAGGGGACAGTCTTCAAGAAGCTCAATTTTCACTGAGCTTTGAGGTTTTGGGATGGTAATGGCCCAGCCGATGCCCTAGCCAATCTTGGTACCCAAATTAAAGCTATCAAAACCTAGCATGATTTGTTTTCACTCCTGGATCACATCAAACTCCATGTTAAAAATAAAATGCAAATAATTCCCTTCATGCCAGAAGATGTTCTTAGTTGTCCTCAACATGAGGGGAAGAACTTTCCGGAGAGTTATTAGTGATGATATCGAGAGGATAAATAAAAACTATACCTCCTCAGTTATTTTCTACACTCTTTGATTTTTATCCCTTGTGAAATTGCTAGTACTTTTTCTACTCGCGCTTTCAACATCTACTCCTCTACGATGTGTGGTGACCTACTTTAGATGGAGCCTTCTAATTGTGAGAATGTCAAAAACAATAAGTATGGGATATTTTATAGAGAGGAAACCTTTCCTTGTATTTGAAGACCATGAATGGTTATGATACCATCATCTCCACCAAATTCACTAGCTCCTAGATGATTGGCACAATTTATGTGAAGGGAATCTCAATCCATTTATTTATGGAGGTGATTGTTTTGTTCATGGGTCTTAAGTTAGAAGGGATTTGTATCCCTAAGAAAGTGAAGGGTCATTACCAAGAAGCAAAAAAAGATTCTTAAAGAGGGGTGAAAAAACCAACGACCTATAGAGCGAATTCAACAAGAGCTACCTAGAGTTTGAAAAAGGATGGTGATGGTGCTAATGTGATACATTATGCTAGAAGGATTACAAAAGGTTTCACTCATATCTCTTTCTTATGTTAAATCGCATCCGCCATAATGTTAAAATTATGTGTAAAAAGTGCTCCTGAGTGAGAAAGAACTACCCCTGCATCAAGGGATAATATATTCCTCTAATGCTACCATTTAGCACAAACCCTAATCCCTCCTATATGGCCATGAATTTATAATCCTTCCCTTGTACATTGAGGAGAGACCTACCAAAAATAAAAAGCTTTTCAAACCCTCCCCTATGTGAGTCTCTTCTCCTCGTGGGCTAGCTCGACTCCCTATTTTGTTGTGCACTCTTCCCTTTCCCCCTCTAGTCCCAAAAAGCACAAGGTTTCCTTTAGTACTCCCTCATCATGTGATCCTATTTCCTCTTCTCAAGATGATGAATCCCTTCCAAACTCCTTAGAACAGGACCCTGATCTCCCTAGATTCAATGCTAGAACCAAAGGAAAGGGAAAATTCCCTACCTCCCCTAGCCCCCCTAAAGATCACCCTATCTTGGAGGAGCCCACCATTACTGCTACCCCCCTAGGCCAATTCCACTTGTTCAAGAGAAAAACCCCTTTTTCATATTGGACCCCCTCTTGGCCATGGTTCACAAGAGACTTTTTATATGGGTTTCATAGAGGGGAACCCTCAATGCAGCTCATGTCATAGGCTTGAGGAGCAACTCAACACCCTTTTTAAGGCCATCAACTTACAAAATGATATTTTTAAATGGCAAGTGGTCTAGTGAATTGTGGCTAAAATGAATCCAACTTTTGGAGTCAATCACTCTTCCTAGACTCCTTGACTAGTAGACAGAGGTGGTTGAGGAGGATGTGTGGGATTATGTGAAAAATTTTGCTAATTTTTTTGACAAATAGGACTATTTAGAGAAAGAGGTGGACTCTCTTAAGAGTAATCAAGAAAACATAAAGAGAAGTATGAAGGAAATAATTGCCTTTGGTAAAGAAATAGTGAAGAATATCACTACCACCTTGCAATAGTTCCAGTTCGAGCTGGAAAAAACAAATGCTAAGCACCAGGTTGACAAGACAAACACCTCTTAGGCCATTACCTCTCAATCTGGCCCTAGAACTAGAACTTGGCCTTAGAACTAGAACTTGACCTAAAAGACATGAGGCTAAGGGTAAGTACATTGCTCAAATAGAGACTACTCCTACCGAATTTAGTGTGCAAAGCGGAAATTCTAAGGAGGATACCTTCAAAGAGAAATTGGAGTTTCTAAATCATAAGTGGCAAGTTATCGGTGGTCTTAAGTTGCCTGCAGACATGTAATTGGTTCCCCCTGGTCATCTATTGTTTCTAGTGTTTCTAGTTGGTCCTTGCAAATTCTGTCATTTTTTCTTAATGGCTTTGTTTCAGTCTCACTCCTCAGACTCATTTTATTCAGCATTTTAGCTTCTATGTAATGGGTTTGGGTCCTTCCCATGTTTTGTCTTAATCAAAACAAAATGATAAGGAAATAAATATATTTGCAAATTCTCATGTGGTTGAATATCTTTCCATGAATGGCCTATAGCTACAAGAAAAATAAAACATGTTTGGGGTTGTTTGGGAGCTTGTAAAAAATAGCCAAACCCCTACGCTAGCCTTTCTACCTCTATAGACAACCAATATGTAAAAAATGATAAAATAGAGTGTGTACTACTATCCTAAGTGTGTCTAGGAATTAAGAGCAATATCAATGGTACTACAGTGAAATAAAATGAAAATGAGAGTGTTGGTAAATGAGAAAAGAAATATCAAGTGCAAAGATGACAACAATTAGGATTCTACAATAATAAAGATGAACAATACAACGATAAGTTAAAGCAAAACAACAATATAAATCACCTCCAAGCTTGATGAGAATAATGGAGGCAAGAATGTTATTGTAGGATTTTGCTAAACTTTCCAAGCAATCACCAAGAGTTTTCACATGCACTTCAAGAATGCTAGAAAACTAATCAATATGATGGTAACAATGGTGAACCAAATGTTAAGAGAGAAAAATTGCAAGAGAGAATCAGATTCAGTAAGATAGATTTAAAATAGATGGAATGGAGGGAGAAAAGGGAGCCAAGTAGCCATTCAAATTTGCTCGAGTGATTATTTACAAACTAGCTAAGTGTCAAGTAAAGAAATACTTGAAAATAACCACAAAATCACAAATTTCCATGAGA
The DNA here is from genome assembly GCA_007258455.2 of Sequoia sempervirens. NCBI lineage: Eukaryota > Viridiplantae > Streptophyta > Pinopsida > Cupressales > Cupressaceae > Sequoia > Sequoia sempervirens. The sequence continues at coordinate 58,811 of VDFB02116137.1, forward strand.
CTCTAGCAGAGTAACAGACAACTCCACACCGTGCCAGTGTTTTGACAATTATGGGTTAAAGAGGTCTAAACATTAGAAATGACACAAATGCGATAGCTAATAAAGGAGACAAACACCAAAGTGAGTCCAAAACAATGTGAAATTGTAAGGATATACAATTTTCATCATTAAATTCTCCCCCTATTTAGTAGGCTTATGAAACTACATAAATATGCATGCTAAAATATAGAAAAGAAAGTATTGAAAGGAAATAACACGATGGAACCCAAAAAAATAATGTAGCGGAAGTAGATTTCTTCAAGTAGGGTGATGATGCCCCCACATTAAGAATCTGCAAGACATGCATTAGATAATAAAATCCTACACAAGACAAGGATTAGACAAATATTGCATGCAAAGCAAATGTATGAAAGAAAAACAACACTAATAAACACAAAAGAAAACACAAAGAAAATATGTGAGAAAAGACAATGATGAAGAAAGAGAGACAAGGAGGCATTTTCTAGCAATGTGTTTTCAAATAAGATACCAAGTATGCTTCAAAGGCTAACACACTAGGAAGGTTGGGAACCATGCAATACTTTCATGAATCACAAGCACTACAAAAAGGGTTGTACAATGACCATGAAAAGCATGTGAAAAGGAAGGTCATATGAAGTGCATGTGCTAGCAAGGTTTGTTGCTAGGTGACTCATATGTGACTAAAGTAGGCTATGTAAAGTGCACGGGCTAGTATGCTATGTTACTAGGTAACTTGAATGTTTATCAAAAAGTAAGCAATATGTAGCACACAAGCTAGCAAATTCCATTGCTAGGTGGCTCACAAACTACCAAGGTAAGACATGTGAAAGGTACAAAGACAAGCAAGTTGTGTTTCTAAGTAGTTCATGTACTACCAACGTTGCAAGGAGTATAACAATGATGTGAGGTGTGGGAAAATACATGCCCCCCTTAGAATTATTGCATGAATATAGAGAATGCAATTTATTTAAAGGTGGAAGAGGGCATGAAGGATTCCAACAAGGAAGAGATATCAAAGAGGATGGTGCAAGCATGAAACACAAAAAAGTGTGCTCATGGAATGACAACATATTGCATGGGCATGCCACATGGAAGTGAGCAACATCACATGAAGTACACAAAGAGATCTGCAAGCTTGGATTCAACATGCAATATATAGGAATAATAATCATCATAAGGCAATGAAATGGCATCATACCCCAAAACTATAGAACTATGAATACAAATGAAGAATACCAAATTTAAAAAAAAATGGGTTAATATGGAAGAGACCTAAATGTCTTGACACTTTGCATTGTCCCCAAAATGCCATAAAAGCAATAAATATCATATAGGTGGAAGTAAAATACATATAGAAGAATGGCATGACATTTTGCTCCCCTATATCGATGTACCTACAAGGGTAGCATGGTTCCTCCAAGAGGTGCTAACAAACAGATATCAAGTAACAATACAAGGATGACAAAACAAACAAATACATATATACATATGGTACAAATGTATCACTCCTAAGAGTCATCTTCCATCAAATAATTCTCTTTCTAATATTGACCATATGGGCTAGACAATAAGGTGATAAAGGGACCATAGTCAAAGAAATACTAGGAGAGTGTCCTCCAACAAAAATGCGGAGGGTCAATTATAAGAGCAACATCCTATTAAGCATCTACTAGAGCCAACATCATTGATCATGTGAAGATTGAAGACAACAATTGAATATATGTGAAGGATTCAAACATGCATTCTTCTAGAGAAGAATCAAGTGAATCACTGACAAGATACAAAACAAGCTACAACTACTCACTACTGTAAATAGGGATATGAGCAATGAAAGCTACAAATGGAGGGGCCTCCACTATAGGTATACATGATGTAGAAGGGCTAAGTGGTGGTTGTGAGGGAGGGTTGTGCTTGGGTTAACAAAAAGACGATGTAGGGCAATGTTTTGGCTTGCATTTTCGTAAGGATGGGGGATAATAATGTTGATGCTAGTTGGGCGAAGGATGTTGGGAAATATCTGGTGTCAAGTGTGTTGAATTGATACAAGGGAAGCAAGGGTGGTTCTAGATATGACGTTGATGTTAGGCACATCATGAGGCACGAAAAAGGGTAGTAGGTTTGGAATTAAAGGGATGAAGGATTGTCAACGCACATAGCCAAGATGACTTGAACCCTTTTGGGGTTTCATTCATCTAAATCCAAGGGAGGGGAAGAAATGGTCAAGGTAGGGAGACTTTTAGATTCAGAAGGGGGAGTATCACAAGGATGTTTTATATCAAGAGGCAATTTAACCAAAGGACACTTAGGATTAAGATCAAGTTGAGTAGTTTGTTCTCTAGTTGTAACATGTCAATGGTGCTTGCTATCTCACACAAATTGGTTTCATCATGTACGAGCCAAAGCATCTGCTAAGGGAGTCGAGGGTCTTGAAGCCTAGGTTACTTGTCCTCCCCAATCAAAATGACAAGAATAGCAATAGAAGCAATCATTGAAGATTGGGAAATTATAAGTGGACAAGGAGGGTCACGTGCCATGGGTTATTTTCCCCAAGTTGTTAAAGAAGAGGAAGAATGAAAACAACCACTAAAGGACATAAGACAACAAGGGTAGGTTCGTGCAATATAGGTGGATTTCCTCCAACAACCAAAGAGGTAGGGGAGGAACAAAAATGACTACTATAGACTATAAAATTGAGAGGGTGTCTTAGCACAAGTTGCTTTCCTCCAACTATTGAAGATGTAGGAGGAGGAACAAGAGCAACCGTTGAAGGCAAGGAAACCAAAAGGGGAACAACCACAAAAGGACCACCCAAGGGAAAAGCCATCTAGTTTGCCTTAAAATTTTGATAAGAATTGAATAGAAAGTCAACGCAAAGACGAAGAGGTTCAATGGGTGTTAGCCATAAATAGTTTAGAGAGAAGTCATGCAAAGAGAGGCTTGAATCCACTATGGTGGATTGTGTGCACTCCTCCATTATGAGGGAGCTTTAAACACTTATCCATATCAAAGGGGATCACATACATTGTAGTGAGAGATGGGTGGCCCAACTCTAGACAGAAACGATATGAATTTGGGATAACAGAGAAAGGAATGTTCAAGATTTTAGGTCCCACCTAAACGGGAAGGGTACGTGATCCCAAAGTAGGAAACAAGAGGCCATCATGCATACATATAAAGACTTCCAATTTCTTGTACTTATCTCTATACAACTCTTGAATTGACCACGTTCACCATACATATCAGGTCAATTCGAACATTGCAAACAGGTTTTCCATTAACCTCAATATGGATGTAGAGAGGCTTATCATATGCGTCCACATGCATATCAACTAAAGAAAAAAAAATGATAGGTTCAAAGAAAGACCGCCCTTGAGGTGCTCGAGGTTGAGTGTCCACCATTCCCTTCATGTCCAAGAAGGGAGAAGCAAATCAATCAACGTTAGTCTAACAAGAGTTGGGCTATTTAAGCTCAACAAAGTTTGATGAATATTGTTGGAGGGGTTTGTATAGATTTATAAACTTTGGTTCAATTTAGTAATGGATTTGTTTCCTTTGTCATGTCATTCTTAATAGAGATCTGGATCATATTAGAGTCAATGAGGTCTTAAACAATATGTTTAAGATGCTAATATCACTTAGTATCATGTCAAGGAATTACATGGAACTAACAAAAGGCTTTTGATCATAAGGTGGGAGAGGTTTATTGGCATCCAAAGGTCAACACAACAATAGTTGAACCAAGTTATTCTTTAATAGCTATTATAGAGTGGAATGAAAGGATTCAAACAACTTTGTAAATTGTCAATTTTTGTGTGGTTTAGAAGAAGAGCGAGCTAGGGCAGTAGAAGGTGTTGTGGCTAAAGTGTTATTTACAATTGTAGATGTGTTGTTTTTAAAGAATTTTTTTTTTTTTTTTTATAATTGTTAAACAAAGATGAAGGCTAGGGTAATACAATAGGAACCTTCAAGGTTGGTGCCTCAAACTAGCTTATCATTTGTTAGTTGCATAATGTTGCAAGGTGTGTGCCCTTGGTCTCCTTGTGTTGTGTAGTGCAACGCTCAGGTTCATGACATGGCTTAACCGCCTCCCATGGATTCATTAACTTTGGTGGTTGTATCGGGCATTAATAAGTCGATCTTTTGGTGCAATGGCAAACATCTTTGCAACAATTGGTATCAGAATCTAGGTTATGGGTTCAAACCCCTTGCTTGTGCTAGGGGGGATTGTTGCAAAGTGTGCACCCTTGGTCTCCTTGTGTTGTGCAACGCAACACTCGGGTTCATGACATGGCTTAACCGCCTCTCGTAGATTCATTAACTCTGGCGATTGTATCAAGCATTAACAAGTCAATCTTTTGGTGTAGCGACAACCGTCTTTGCAACACATATGACTATGCATAAATGAGCAATAGATGGTTAATACATGAGAACTATTTTGTCCCTAATCAAAGGCTAAAGGTTTCGAACAAAAACCCTCTACACATCTGAGTCAAGCAATGCATATGGAATTTGTGAGAATAAGACTAATATTTAAAAATAAAGTTATTAACTTTTTTATGACCACCTTGTTTACAATGTACCAAGTCTGTAAACATGATATGGGGACCAATGATAGCTTGGATGTGCTACAAGAATTGGTTGCGTAGTTGATCAAAAGAATTAATAGTGGTCTACCAATGAGCAAAACCAATCCAACATAGTGTCTTTCAACAATTGTGGGAATTTTTTCACTAACTAATCTTGAAAGATAAAAAGTGTTGTAAAAATGAATACATGCATCAACGGGTCACCCTTGCCACTATGTTTTTTGAACCAATGCACCTTGAACCCTATGGATAGCGAGGTAGCAAGAATATGTACAAATTGTGAACTATGGTTGTAGTATGGCGATATCAATAATTGTAAAGTTGTTGATAGTGAAGCCAATTGTTGTTGGAGGCTACCTATATTCTACATGAGTTGGTTAACGATAGGATATGCGATGTCTAAGGGTAGTGCAACACCAACAGATACAACATCAAGTAAAGGCATAGAAGTTGTCGCTTGTGATGTTAGAAGTAGCAAACTTAAAGGTAGCAAGGGTGGTCCCATGATCAAAGTCAACATTTGTATTGTGAAAAGTTTGTAATAAAGTAAATTGTAAAGAAATAGAAGTGAGAGGGGGAAGATTTGTTGCAATTTGATTATAAGAAAAACTCGTGAAATCAATTGCTAACCTCATTGGGGTGGTAGCAATTCAAGAGTAAGACATTTTGATGTTTCCATAAATTCAATGTACAATGTTATTAGAATAAAGAGATTGGGTCGTGGAGCTCATGAAAGGTCTCACAATGCAAAATTTAAAAGGATGACTAGATAGTTGTTATACTCCTTTTGAAAGATATGAACAATTTGTTGTGCTTAAGAAGGTTTAAAGTGTAAGAGTGTCAAGTTCATCAAAATGTAGTGTACAAAAATTGGTCCAACAATGAGAAAATTGTTCTTTATCAAACAATCTCACTAAACACTACACTATTGTCAAATAGTTCTCTTATTGGAGAAACAATCTATTACTAATCTAACAAAAAAAAGAAGCAAATTGTTCTAGCTGATCCTAATGTGTTTTACCCTTAAGAAATTATAGTTTTCTAAGTTAAAACACTATAAGAAAAGAAATTGCTAATGATTTACAAATTTATCAAGCTAAGAATAGAATTGTAAATATAAATCAAAGAGGAACCTAGACACAAAATCTAAAGGCCTTTGTGAGGGACACTAGTGTGTAGCGTGAACATCTATCTATTCATTGTGTTGTAGTTTGTGCAGAAAGAGCCGCCAAATTCGCTTATTTCCCTCAAGAAACATGCCTAGTCTATGTCAAAATAAAACCAGAATGACCAAGTAGATCACCAATTGATAAAAGAAATGAAAATAACAAGATTTAAAATACATATTTAAACGAAAACAACCAAATGATACGAAAAAATAAAGATATTTGCAAACTCTCATGCGATTGAATTTCTTCTCCAAGTATGGCATGTAGTTAGAAGAAATGGATAAAAAAATTGGGACTAATTAGGATCTTGCCAAGAATGGTCAAGCCCCTATGTTTGTAGTTCAACCTTCACAAATTGCCAATATGTAAAAAGTGGTAAAACAAAGTGTGTGCTCCTATCCTAAATGTGTCCAAGAATTAAGAGCAATGGCAGTACTAATATAGTGAGATGAAATGTAAATGAGAGTGTTGGTAAATGAGAAATGAGATCCCTAGTGCCAAAGAAAACATCAAGTAGGATTCTACAATGATAAAAATGAAGAATACAAAAAGAAGTTAGAGCAAAATACCAATACAAATAACCTCCCAAGCTTGATGAGAAAAATGGAGACAAGAATGTTGTTGCAGGATGTTAAACATTCCAAGTACTCGCCAGAATGTTGGAGTCTTCACATACGCTTCAAGAATGTTGGAAAGCTACTCAATATGTTGGTCATAATAGTGAAAAAATGTTAAAGAGTGAAGAATTGTGAGAGAGAATAAAAGTCAATGAGATAGATTCAAAATAGATGGAATGGAGGGAGTAAAATGAGTCAACTAGCCATTCATATTCACTCCAAAGCGATTACCTACAAATTGGATAAGTGGCAAGTAGAGAAACACTCAAAATTGACCACAAAATCACGAACTATCATGGGACTCTAGCATGTCATGCAAACCTCTATGCATCATGCTAGTGTCCAATCAATTCTGACTCACAAAAGGTCCAAACATTAGGAATGACACAAATATGGCAGCTACAACACCAATTCTGGACAAAATGGCCATGGAAAGTTAAGCCTTGGCACCATGGGGGAAAAAGGATGAGGCAAAAGCTGAAATGACCTATAAACATACTAAGGGACAAGAATACTAAAGCGAGTCTAAAACATAATGTGAAATTGTAAAGGTATACAATTTCCTTCATTACAATGGCAAACTACACCTTTGAGTAAAAGCTGAATTTGAATGCCTAATTACAAAAACTTGGGGTGACAGATCTCTTTGTGAACAAAAATTTGAAACAAAACCTCATGTTTTGCTCATTTGTAATCACTATATAAAAGACTTCAACAATACTTTCTGTAACACAACCAGCTTCCTTTAACATATGTATCATAATTGCTCAAGCAATAGAAGATGGGAGAATCTATGAATTTCAGTTTCAGATGAAGAAACTAATTTTTAATGAATACAGTCTTCCTCAAGCAGTCTACAAGGAGATTTCTTGACATAGCTAGGACACTTCACCTATAATCTCTTCCATTTCATGTATACAAAATCTAGAGGAATTTCCCAACAGCTTGCCTTTCCTCAAATGGATGTGCAAGAAGGCCCAAAATACCCACAATTATAAATACCAGGGCCGTTGCAGCTCCAAGATATATTTATTTTGATTAAATGAACAGATTCCCAGTCAATCACTGTAATTGGAGGCGAAAATTCAAAGCTCCTAGGTATTGCAATCTTTACTCCAATATGAATTTCTTGGAACGATAATTCTCAATCTTCCAAATGCAATAGCTTCCCTGAAAGAGAAACAACTCCTAAGTTTTGTAATGTAATGCTATGTCTAACAAACTTCAACCAGTGGAGGAAGTTTACATTCTGGGGAATCCTTGGCTTACATGTGATATATTCACTCATCTATCCAACTTGATTTCTTTACAAAACCGATCTTCTCCAGCTCACAGATTGCAAGTCCCAGCCACGAGGATGCCTTGACAACAGTTGCAGGTGCTGCCCAATCAAGTGCTATAGCAAGGATATGGAGATATTCTTGAGGAGTCTCTCATTTTCCCTTTTATAGAGTGCCTCTCGCCAAGCCCTAAAGGTTTGAGCAAAATCTGCACCATGAGCTTTCAGCAATGGTGGAAGAAACCAGACCTGCAATCTTCCTCTTTCTTGGGAACCCTCATGAAGTCCTACCCCCAATCAAAGAGCCAACCAAATGAGGGTCTGTACCCATTTTGAAGAAATGCTTTTGCAGATTTTGGCAACCTTTGATTACATGATTACTAATAATACGAATCTTGTCGATCCAAACATTGTGCTATGAAAACATGGTAAGGAGCTTTCCATTTTACAAAGTGTGCTGTATGAAACCTATTAGATCTCATCTCATCCCTTTGCCTACTCTGCTCTTTTACCAAGCCCTATGGTTATCACGAAGGGATATCTACATCAGATGGTAAAACACTCCAGTTAGCCATCAAATGCATCCCTCACCTCCTCCAACAAGGATTATGCCACTCAAGAAGGTGAAACAATGACTATAACCATGGACTTAGCAAATGTGGCAAAGAGCAAATGGATAGAAATACCCCTTTAAAATAAAATGGACTCTTTCAACTAGCCATGATTAATCTCTATGGTTACCTGCCTCTCTGTGTGTGTGCCTACGTGTATGCATGTGTATGTGCATTATGTATGTATGTATGCATTTGGTTACCTGCGTGTGTGTGTGTGCTTATATGTAAGTATGTATGTATGAATGAATGCATGTGCGAATGCATATATGTATGTATGCATGCATGCATGTATGAATGGATGGGTGCATGCATGTATATATGTATGTATGCATGTCTGTATGTATGTATATATGTACACATGCATGCATGAATGTATGTATATATGTATGTATGTATGTATGTGTGTGTGTGTGTGTGTGTGTGTGTCTATGTATGTATGTATGTATGCATGTATGTACACCCATAGTTTACCCTTGAGGATTTCCTGCAGTATAAAGATAAACGATATGCAAAGTCTGACTATACACCAGCTAAATAATCTGTGTGATTTTTCTTTTGATCTGTTTGCAGATCTGAATCATCATCTGGTTTGTTGGGCTTTAAGATCTGTTTGTTTCTAAATTACTTTATATTAAAATATAATACTGGCAAGAGAAAATCAAGGACAAATTGCTCCTGATGCAATTAAGACTATCATTCTGGTACATGGGCGAAGAATACCAACATAAACAGAAAATGTGATCTTTATGAAAGAATATTATAGAAAATTCTAGAAAAGAATAAATAGTATGCAATTACAGTGACATCAATGCATAAATTATGATATTCAAGCATTAATTATGCTTATGAATTGCTCCTATTCCCTAGTGTTATGGTGATCAAACCAAACTTAAATAACATTCTCCATCTCTACTGGCTCCAAATCTCTGCTCTTGCCTTGAATACATGCATCAGTTGAAGGATCATCTTTACTATTATCATGGTGATTACCATCAGAGCCATATCCCACCCATGTGCATGAGAAATTCCACACTGAAGCACAGTTCTCCTCAACTGCATAGAAACCAAAATCAAGCAAATGACATTAAATAGTTACTTATGCTCAAATCATATTGGCCAAATATCCCTTTCAAAACCCTGTTCCAACATCAGGATATAAATTAGAAATGCAAGGATATTTTCTGTGCATGAACCTCTCTGAAATGTATAGAAACAAAAATAATTTTTCCTCCAAAACTAAGTGAATGCTATTAGTTACTAAGAATAAAAGAAAAAACATGTAAAAATAATTATCACAAGCAAAATTGAATAAATGCTTCATGTGCCTAGACAATCAAACTTTGATGGCATTTAGCACGGAATTCAGTCCTCACTCCAGACACACAATGCATTTTGTGTACCTTACTTTCCTAAAACATGGAATGGTAAATAAAAGATACCATTTGAGTTTTAACAACACATTTAACATGAATGAAAGCACAAAGAATTACAACGACTTACATGATAAACTTCATAATATGAACAAGAGATGTGAAAGTGAGCAAATGCAGATATGCTATATGATTAATATAATGGACAATAATAAAAGGATAAAAATAATAAAAACTCATGCACCAAGTTGGCTTACACATGCAAGTAAACATTAACCCTAACATACTTTATATGCTGCCACATCCTTACTTTCAAGCTTTGTTCCCTGGAAGACCAGCCAAATTGAAAACTTCAATTTCCAAGTGAAGATCTTATGTATCTAGCTTTGCAACAGTGTGGCTTCTTTCAGGTAGTACCAATGTATGAACTTAAGTGGGGATTCTTCACGATGTTTGATCTCAAGCTTGATGAAAAGATGTTAACCTGTTAATAGGGTAACAACTTCCAAAGGATGGAAAAATTGTAATCATTTCTCACTTGCAATACTGCAGAATAGCTCAATATATTAGCAATCTTTTTATCAAAAAAAGATAAATCCTTGTCAGACACACACACACACACATGTATGTATGTTGTGTACATATGAAATTTTGTGTGTAAGGCCAAATTTCAAGCTAAATCCTAGCCTGTTCATCAAAATCAAGCGGTTATGTCTCCATCATCTTTTTCTATATGGTTTCATCATCTTTCATTCATAGATTTGTATGGTCCATTGTCAAAGCTTTCAAATACATATGACATAGTGAAGAATGGAGTAAAATTAATGAAGAAAACTGAAAATCTTTCAAAGGTATGAAAAGTGTACATTGCCACATATGAGCATGTACCATATAGTGGAGGCAGTGAACCTCAAATTCAAATCTGCCAGCAAGTAATCAGACATGGACAGGATGAAGAGAACAGATTTTTCAATTTTTTGCAAATCGTGTTCATAGGTGTGAACCTATAAATGTAGAGGACAAGTCTTATGTTTCAAAGCTAACACCACCTTTGTCAAGTGCATGCCTATAAGTAGGAATGTAAATCTGTAGAGTTCAAATGATGCAATGACAGTCCAGCACACACCCAAGGGTATATTGATAGGATTCTGTTGAGCAACAGATTTTAACAGTCATAAAGACACACACCTATTAGTGGAAGCCAACTAGTTCTGAGGAAAGTATGCAGATATATGCATAGAAGTGTACTTATGAGTGGAAGTCAATCAGATTTGGGAAAATAGAGGCGATGATTTATAGAAGGGTGCACCTTTGCCTAGAGACATGTCCTTTCAAGCAGAATCTAATCTCCTTGTTATAGGTAATTCTGCCCATTGCAAAGATCAGATTTTAGTAGAAGGATGAAATTAGAAAAAGAAAAAGCAAGAGGTGGCCAAGGGTAGAAATAGAATATGTTTGTGAATAAAGAAGACCCTTGATCTTCAATCTTCATTGCAGCAGCAGCAGTTTTACTGACACCCAAAGTATGCAGCAGTCATATCAGCAGTAATCATTCATAATAGTGCCTCATTCTTCATTCTTCATTTCTTTTTCATTGAATTCCTTATCAATCTTTGCCAAATGTAACTGAGCTTTGAACAATTTTTATCAATTATCAGTGAGTTTTCAGTCAATAACAGTGAGTTTTCCGCCAGAAATTCAGCAAGCTTTCCTTTATCTTTGGCTGGACGATTGTATTATCAGTGAAGAGTACCTGATTTCTGCATGTTAATTTTAGGACCAGAATTGAATTAAGCAGAAATAAAACTAAACTAAACAATAGAACACAGCATATACCCTGGGAAAACCCTCCTTCTTGAGGGAGAAAAACCCAGCAACAATATATCACTTATATATTGAATAAATGAGCAGCAATTCGATTTACAATATGGCCAATCTCTAGGCCGATCTGATGTAATTATAACAGCACCTCTCTAGATGCAAATTTAACAAACAATAATGACTTCTTCACAAGTCAATCTCCTTGAGCAATATATCAATCTGCTGATGAAAGTGAACTCCACCCAGAATTATGTGTACTTGTCTTGATAATGATTTCAATATCAAAATGAGGAGGAAGACATCTTCAATATATACACATTTTAAGTGACCTTTCATGAATGGTCGGCCTCTTACAAAGAGAGACGACTTTACAAGGTAGCGCCTTTTATTTTTAAGTCGGCTATCATAAAATAAAATATAAATTATTATTTATTGAAATGAGATGACTTATCTCAAGAGTCGGCCTCATTCAAAATGTTATTTAAATGATTTGAATTTTACAGGAGAAAGAATCTCCCACCACTACAATAACATCAAATCTCCCTCTTAGCTAGGGAGATATCTTTCCAGATATCCATGTCATGGAGTCTCTCAACATGACACCCACAATGGCTACACCCATTTGTGGAAAAGAGTTCATCACGGAGTCACTCAACATGATATCGTCATGGGGTCACTCAACATGACGTCCACCATGGCTACTCCCATGTGTGGAAAGGAACATGTGCACAAGTGCCCATCATGGAGTCACTCAACGTGATGTCGTCATGGAGTCTCTCAACATGACGTCCACCATGGCTACTCCCATGTGTGGAAAAACACAAGTACAAAGAATTCATCACAGAGTCTCTCAACGTTATGTTGTCATGGAGTCTCTCAACATGACATCCACCATGGCTACTCCCATTGCGTGGAAAGAACCACATCTCTATCTTAGAGATGGACAAGGGCTTTCACCTCATATTTCTCCATCTCAGAGAAATATGCATTATGGCAAATAACAAAGATCACTGATGCTAAGTCTCCCTCTTAGCAAGGGCTTCATTCTCCACAACTCCAAGCTTGCCTCGAAAATGTATAAACTTCACTCTGGAGAGAGGCTTAGTGAGAATATCAGCTGTCTGATCATCAATGCAAATATACTTGAGTTGAATAGCTTTCCTCAACACCATATCTCCGATGTAATGATATTTGATTTCCACATGTTTTGTCTTGTCATGAAACACTAGATTGATAGATAGCTTCACACAGCTTTGATTGTCACAATGAATTACAGTCGGCTCCAATGTTTGCCCAAACAAACCTACAAGGAGTTTCGAAGCCACACTGCTTCTCGAGCTACTACACATCCTACAATATATTCGGCCTCTGCAGTGCTTAGTGCCACTGAAGTCTGCTTCCTGCTACACCAAGAAATCATGGCAGAGCCCAAACTAAAGCAACATCCAAAGGTGCTCTTCCTGTCGGCTACACTTTCGTCCCAATCAGAATCAGAATAGCCTTGTAACTTTAGATCTTCACTAAAAGAATATCTCAAGCCATATCCTACTATGCCACGCAAGTATCTCAAGATATGCTTTGTTGCAACTAGATGAATTTTCCTTGGTTCACACATGAACTGACTGAGGGCACTCACTGCATAGCAAATGTCTGGTATGGTATTAACTAGATACATCAACAATCCAATCAACTGCCTGTACATGGTGGGATCTACCAGATCTGAACTAGCTGCAAAATTGCTCAACTTCTTCAAATTTGTTTCCATCGATGTAGCCATGGACTTGGAATCCATCATCCCAAATTTCTTTAAGATGTCTATGGTGTATTTTCCTTGACCTAGAACAATCTGATTGGGTCTCTGCCACACTTCTAATCCTAGAAAGTAATGCATAAGACCTAGATCCTTCATCTCAAACTCAAAAGCTAACTCCTTGCATTTAACAATGAGATATTATGCTCTAGTAAGGAATAAATCATCAACATAAAGAACCAAGATTAAAGCCTCACCATAACTACCTTGAAGTAAAGATTTGAATCTGCATCATTCTTGGAGAATCCCAAGCTCATAAAGTATCGATCAATCTTCTCATACCAAGCTCAAGGTGCCTGCTTAAGGCCATACAATGCCTTCTTCAATCTGCATATGTGGGACTCTTTCCCATGAATCACGAACCCATCTGGTTGCTCAATGTAAACTTCTTCAATCACACCATTAAGAAAAGCAGTTTTTACATCCATTTGATTTAGCTTCCATCCTTTAGCTGATGCAATAGCAATGATAGTCCTGATAGATGTATATCAAGCAACAGGAGCAAATGTCTCCTCATAATCTATTCCCTCTTTCTGAGAGAATCCTCTAGCCACAAATCTTACTTTGTACTTCTCAATACTCCCATCAGCTGCATGCTTAATCTTGAATAGCCATTTAGAAGACACAATTGATTTCCCTTCAGGTCTTTGTACAACATCCCAAACATCATTCTTGATAATAGACTGATATTCTTCTGTCATAGCATCTCTCCATACCTGCTGACTTGATGCTTCCTCAACACTAGAAGGCTCAGACTCAATGATGTGACTCATTAGTGCCACATAACCTGGAAACTTTGTGGTCTCTTGCTTTCTCTAAATGTGCCTCGAGGGGCTGCATACTTCTCTACCTCTTGCATAGTCTATCTAGCCCATAGAGGTCTCTTTCGACCTATAGCAATGTCTCTCGGACCATCAATAGGTTCTATGGGATCAACGGGATCACTAGCCTCTTTTGGTTCAGCAGACTCCCTCTAAATCTCAAGTGTATGATCAGGAGAAATGTCCATATCCTAAGGTGACTCTTGTTCTTCATTGTCTATCTCCATATAAGACCCTTTAGATCTTTTGAATGCAACCTCTTCTTCGAAAGAGACATCCCTGTTGATCTCAATTTGTTTTTGTCCTAGAATGTAGATTTTGTAGGCCTTTGAAGATTCACTATAACCCACAAATATTCCTTTCTTGTCTAATGGTTCTAACTTAGATCTTTTATCTTTAGGCACATGAATATAAACAGGACAACCAAAGATTCTTAAATGACTAACCTCAAGTCACACCTGGGAAGGCTTCTTCAGGTGTCATTATTTCCAATATTCAATGAGGGCTTTGATTCTGAACATACACTGCAGATCTGGAAGCTTCAGCCCAAAGTAAGGTCTGTAAGTCTTGATCATGAATCATAGCTTTGGCTGCCTCAACTATGGATCTATTCTTTCTTTTTGCAACTCTGTTTTGCTGAGGATTGTAAGGAACACAGAACTCCCTCTTAATCCCTGCCTCAATGCAAAAATTACAGAAACCTCCAGAAGTGTATTCTCCTCCATTATCAGATTTCAGAGTCTTGATCCTCTTTCCGGACAAATTTTCAACTTGAGCCTTAAATTCTTTGAATCTATCAAGTACTTCTTCAGACTCCTTAGACTTCAAAAAGTAAATCCAAGTCTTTCTAGAATAGTCATCAATGAAAGTCACATAATACCAAAAACCACTCAAAGATGCCACAGACATTGGACCACACAAATCAAAATGAACAAGATCTAGAATACTTTTTGATCTACTTTCACTACTATGAAAAGGACCCTTAGTATTCTTACCCATTGCACAACCTCTGCAAACACCATCATGCTCCTAACTGAGCTTCGGTAGACCTGTAACCATCTCCTCCATGGAAGGAAGAGCTCTGAAATGTAGGTGAGCAAGTCTCCTATGCCATAGCTCAGTCAAACTGGTAGAATCATGCAACAATGCTTGAATTGGACGAATAGAAAGTCTGTATAGACTCTCTTGACGGACACCAATCACACGAGTTGTTTTGATGCTAGAGTTCTTCGGCCAAGCAAGAACTTTTCCTTCAGAAAATGCAACTTTTCTCTTGATTACTGGAACAAACAAGACATCACTTAAATGAAGACGGATGCCAGAATCTAGATGAAGAGAGGTGGCTCTAGCACCTTTCACTCAATAGCAAGCATCATCTCCGATTATCACTTGTAAGTTGGTTTCTCTTTCTACCAAGTCTGAAAGATGCTCTCGATATCCTGTAATGTGTCATGAAGCACCACTATCAATCAAACATGTGCTACTGTCAGTTGGAACATTGCTTAATAGCGCAGAGATGAATAGAAATCCTCATGAGTTGTCTCTCGATTCCTTTTGAGGTGAGACATCATTAACATCCGCAGTAGAAGTATGTTGCTTTGGTTTTGTTACACAATCTATAGCATAGTGACAGTTGTCACATATGAAACACTGAATATGAGAGAGATCCTTCTTCTTTGGCTCAGGAGCAGAATCTGATTTTTTGTCTCTATTCCTCTTGAAATTACCTTTTCTCCCTTCTCTTCCTTTTCTTCTAGAAGTTTGAGCAGCAAGAACATGATTGTCTTCATTCCGAGAGCTTCGTCCATTCCCTCTTGCTGCCAACCTGGATTCCTCTTGAATGCAATCAGCTCTAAGACGGTCAAACTTGGGCAATTTAGATCTTCCACTAATACCTTGAATAAAGGGCTCCCAAGATTGAGGAAGACCATTGAGTGAAAACATGACTAAGTCTCTATCTTCAACTATATCTCCAATGGCATATAGCTGATCCTTCAACTCAGTGATCTTCATGAAGAAAGATACGACTGAATCTCCTTTGGCCATCTTTATATGATGGAGTTGTTGCCACAAGGAAAGAGCTCTACTAGTGTTGTTGATCTCATACAATCCTTGTAGAGTCTTGAACATATCTTTAGCTGTCTTCAACTTGGAAATAATTGGCACAAGATGATCCCTCACAGAATCAATCAAGATCTTCTTAGCCTTCGTGCCATTCTTCTTCCATTGAGTTTTTATTGTCTCATCGGATGGCTCGAGCACATCACTCTCCATGAAATTGAGAAGGTCATTCTCTTCCAATGCAATAAGAACTCTGAACTTCCAAGAGGTGATGTTAGATGCACCATCAAGCCTATCTTCAACCTTGAGTCCGTTCACCATTTTTGAAGCTAAGATAGACTCCCTTAGATGAGAAGAAGAGAAGAAGATTTTGTTGCTTAAACAAATCTGACCTTGATCTTGCTTAAACCCACTCTGATACCATGTTAATTTTAGGACCAGAATTGAATTAAGAAGAAATAAAACAAATCTAAACAATAGAATACAGCATATACCTTGGGAAAACCCTCCTTCTTGAGGGAGAAAAACCCAGCATCAATATATCACTTATATATTGAATAAATGAGCAGCAATTTGCTTTACAATATGGCCAATCTCTAGGCCGATCTGATGTAATTGTAACAGCACCTCTCTAGATGTGAATTTAACAAACAATAATGACTTCTTCACAAGTCAGTCTCCTTGAGCAATATATCGATCTACTAATGAAAGTGAACTCCACCCAGAATTATGCGTACTTGTCTTGATAATGATTTCAATATCAAAATGAGGAAGACGTCGTCAATATATACACATTTAAGTGACCTTTCATGAATAGTCGGCCTCTTACAAAGAGAGACGACTTTACAAGGTAGCACCTTTTATTTTTAAGTCGGCTATCATAAAATAAAATATAAATTATTATTTATTGAAATGAGACGACTTATCTCAAGAGTCGGCCTCATTCAAAATGTTATTTAAATTATTTGAATTTTATAGGAGAAAGAATCTCCCATCGCTACAATAACATCAACACAGCAGTCCATCATTAATATTTCTTTTGAAAAGCATTTGATCAATCAAGAGAGTAACTCTGAAAATTCAGATTTCCACCTACGCGGCAGCGCTTAGGGTTTTTAAATGAATATGCAGCATATTACACACGCTCTATGCAGCGCTATAGTGATTAAATATGAGTCGACCAACCTACTAATACAATGCATTGTATATTAAGACTTATAGATACAAGACCCCAGAGTGGTAACAATCGAGCTTCTCAAGGTGCTCAAAACACGTAAGCTTCGCTTGCGTAACAAGGAGGTTCTACAGTGCAAAGTCTAGTGGGACCAGTATGCAGAAGATTCTGCCACGTGGGAAGACTATGCTAAAATTGAGCAAAAGTTTCCACATGTCTTACATGCTTTTTTGAATGCTTGAAAAACAATGATGTGTTTGTTTTATTTTTATATTATGTTAGCTACATAAAATCATTGAGAACAATGATTCACAAGGGGGGGGGATATGTTACACCCCGTTGTGCATTTACCTATTTACTATTACTATGATAGGGTAAAATTATGTTAGCTACATAAAATCATTGAGAACGATGATTCACAAGGGGGGGGGGGGTTATGTTACACCCCGTTGTGCATTTACCTATTTACTATTACTATGATAGGGTAAAATATTGAATAAATGAATGTGTTTGTATTTTTTATTGAAAAACATGTGTTTGCACTTTGATTATATGTATCACTTGGAAATGATGAAAGGAAGTTAAATTGATTTGATGATTATGATTAAATCTTATAAATGGTGATTTAATTTGGTGTTCTGATTATGAAAAGAATATATATATGCAATGATCATTTTGATGAACAGCTAACTACCAATGCC
Source organism: Sequoia sempervirens (assembly GCA_007258455.2). Taxonomy (NCBI): domain Eukaryota; kingdom Viridiplantae; phylum Streptophyta; class Pinopsida; order Cupressales; family Cupressaceae; genus Sequoia; species Sequoia sempervirens. The sequence goes on from VDFB02116137.1 coordinate 76,855, forward strand.
ATGTTCTAAGTTGAATGCAAATACAGGGATCAAGCCTCCAGAAGGGAGGGGAAGTATCACTCAAGGGAAGTGATTGGTCGGTTAGCCCTTAAACAAAGCCTAACTGAGCTTTTTCACACACACATATAGATTGGTCTAGTTGAGTAGTAGTTAAGGAAATTGGTAAGTCATCCCTTAGTGTTATTTTTGTTCGAATTGTGATTCTATGGTGAATGTTCTTGTTTGTGATATTGTTGAGTTTCCTTTGTGCTTGTGAGTTCTTTCTTATATGTTCTTTGTTCAAATTGATGATATATATATATATATATATACATGGTATGTACATATATGTATACATGTACATGTCGATGGTTAACCCATACACATGAGTTAACACGTACATGAGTATACATAGTACATGATTATACATAGGTAGACACAGATGAGTTAACACGTACATGAGAATACATGGGTAGACGCACCTATGCATGCTCATGGACGGATTGCTCATGGGCATGAGAATATCGAATGGATAATAAGACGTGTATATATATATATATATATATCGATTGATTGTATAAGCGAATGTATATACGGATATATGCATATATACATACATACACTATGTTCCACGGTGTTTCGGGGACGGGGACGGGGGGACGGCAGGGGACACGTTTTCGGGACGTTTCCTAGGGGGGCATTTTTAGGGGATGGCAAGGGATGGCAACATACAATATATATATATATATATATATATATATATATGATTTTTTCAAAATTTATTAATATATTATAGAGAGAGAGGGAAAGCGAGAGAGATATGTAATAAATAAATAATTGATAACAACAATATCAATATGTAAATAAATCGCAAGAGCAATAGTATAACAGCATAATAAATGTCATTAAACTTATTATTGTAGTCAATGATCCGGGTATGTTTGTATTTCATTGGGAATCAATATAAATTAGATTTTGAAGGAAATGTCTGCTGCTGTAATCAAATCAGACTTATATCAGACCTGTAATGCAATGTATTCAGACTTGATATAGTGCAAATAAAATCAGATTTGAGGTTGAATGTTTCATATTTGTCAATGTTATGATAGCAGTTATCATTTCTATGTTTTATGCAAAGAATTTGGCATTAAAATTCAATCAAACACAAGCATAAACATTCAGAAATCAGAACTCAGTCATTTTGCATGCCAAGGGTTTGACAAAATGTCAAACAGCCCAAACTCAAAAATCACCTTAGAAAGGAGGACGAAATATTTAAAAAATCAATTTTTTAAATGTTTTTTTAACCCAAGAAGCTCCTTGTCCATGGGGGACAGCTAGCTGTCCCCTCTACCTCGACGGACGTTTCCAACGTCCCCCATCCATACCAGGGATGAGGAAACGTCCCCAAAGGGCAGGGGACGTTTCCTCTTGTTTCCTGCTAGTTGGGCTGTTTTGGGGATGGTTGGGGGACGTCCCCTTTGTGTGCCCCCGTCCCGGGGACAGCAGGGGACAGTGGGTTTTGGGGCAGGGGACGTGTCCCCGTGTAACATAGATTTAATATACACACATATTGAGTATATTGATATATGTATGTATATACATATATATAGATATATATACACATGGCTTTATTTATAAAATGATAACATAGATATATGCATTCGGTATTAAATACCGAATGATATATATTTAATATTGTGAAAGTTGATATATATATATATATATATATATATTGATAAAGTATTATGTTTAAAACAAAGCGCTGTATGTAAATTAAAGCGTTGTTGATATTATGAAATAAAGCACATACTATATAGTGCACACTACATTTAAATGAATATGCAGCATATTACGCTTTCACTTTATGCAGCACTATAGTCATTAAGTATGAGTCGACCAACCTGCTAATACAACGCATTGTATATTAAGACTTAGTCAAAAGATATATGAGATATTAGAAAGGTATTTAGTCGTTGACTTAGTCTAAACACAGCAACATCAAAATGCACGATCGCAGAAATAGGTGGTGCCAAAATATGAAAATTGCATTGTGATTAGAAGTCTAAATTATTGAGTACTGTCCAGCGATGGAAGACCAAGTAAAATGTGGAGTAATTCATGATAAAGCTAGCATATTTGGAGTCGACCTGTTATATCTTTCACCTTGCATTTCTAAACTGAATTCTTCTTGTATCTGTTTCTGTCGATCAGCTGCTCTGCTTTGATGAGTAATGATTTTAATTGCTGCCACCAATTGGAATTAGTTGCTGAGTTGAACTTTATATTGTGAGAAGTGTCATTCAACATAGCTTAATTGTAGCCAACTAAGTCTCATATTTTTGTATAAATAGGAGTGAAGATTACTTCATTTGGACGCATTGTTCAATTGCACTCTGCTGTTTTAGTCTGAGTTATTCTTGTTTAAAGCTGAGAGTTGTTTGTGAGGAAAGTTAAGAGAGTTTTTGTGAGAATTTATGTGGTTTGGGAGAATTACTGAGGAGTCTTGGAGTGGATTAAGCTTGCAAGTCAATTTATTTCACTGGGGAATTAGCGTTTTACAGGGATGTTATTTTGTCCTCTTATTCTATTTATGTATTACAGTATTTGAAAAGATTGAATGTTGAGGTTGTCTTGTGTTTTGATATGCATTGATTTGCTAGGTTAGGGAAAGATTATGTTTGGAAGAATCTTAACCTACTTAATTCTTATGAACCTTGTTTGAGTGTTTGTACATACTCCATATTAAGGAGTGGATGCATTCGTTAGTATTATATACTAGGAAAGAGGAAGCTTAGAATAGCTTATGAAGTATTTGTTTTCAATTTATTTGAGTAATCCGAGCTATAGAGAGTTTATTGATTACCTTAGAACTAGATTGTTCTATGAAGAAAGTAGCTTATGTGTCACATTTATTTAGTAGGAATGTTATAATCGTAGGTTGTTCCTGGGGTTAAAGATTACCTTAAGAAGGGAATTGCTTACGTGTAGTTTATTGTAAAAGAAAAAGGTTGTTCCTAGGGTTAAAGATTACCTTAAGAAGGGAATTGCCTATGCATAATACATGAATGGTCATTACCAAATCGAGCTAACATAGTGGGTGAAGAGATGACTTTTTATATGAAACTTTGGTCAAAGTAGTGTAAGTAGCCACTGTTTACACTATCAAGGTTCATTGTATCCAGTATAAACATTCTAGTTCGGGATTTTCATACTCGTAGGTGTAGCTACTGTATGATTAGGTTTTGGATTGTAGGGCACAACACTAAGCTCAGAAAGGCTATTTGTTATGGGGTTTTACCAACCAATCTCTTCGTTGAAGGGTAGGGCCATCTTACCATATGTGGCAAATGTACAAGGGACCACATTTGAGTCCGTGGTTGGTGGAAAAGCATTTGAGTGATGCTTCTCCTCATTAGTTGGCAGCCGAGATTTGCAAGGATTTTCCTGGACCATTTGTTACTAGTGCTAATGAACCTCAAAGAGCTATGTATGTTTTCTTATATCCATTTTTGTGGAAGTTGTAATGCAAGATATGTTATCTTGAGATTTTAAATGTATTGGAAGAATTGTAATATTCAATTATAATGCAAATGGGAAGTTTGGAATATGTGTTATTTCAGATGTGCATTTAGTCTTTGAAATAGAAGAAAAAAAATTATTGCTATGAGTTTTGAACATAGTTATTTACTTGAGGTTAAAATTTAGTGAATTTACTTTCGTTGAACAATCGGCATGTTAAACATGTGCAAATTTCAAAGTGCACCCGGGTGATAGTTTCAAATTGGACAAACTGCTACATTCAGTTCCCAACTTTCATATATATCAAAGCATTTGGCCTCACATTTTATCCTTAGATGTGGCCAAGGTATTTAGGTGACTAAGTTATAAACTGCGGAATAGTAGACTATGCATTCACTTAAAGATTATCTGGTAAGATGGTGAATCCCAAATCCAATTATACAGATACCACAAAAGAAGAAGAAGGAAAATAAACAGATCTTATATTCAAATCTTGTTCCACTATCAAAACTTATTACAATATAATCAGATTCTGATCATCCAGATCGCACTAAGCGCAGGAGAGAGCATAAGTCTGATATCCTAGACTCTTCTAAGACTCTTCAAATCTCAAACTTGGTATATTTGAAGGAGGCGTCTCCGAGGTCCTTTTATAGCAAAAGACTGATTCCATCGGAGCAAAACTTTAACCTCTTCTTTACAATATTTTGAAGTCCGCCAATAGAAGAGTGACAAACAAAAGCATCTTATCCGTAGCACCGCCCAAGGGGTAAATGCATGAACATGGATAAGAACCAACCGACCAGAATTCCTGTAGCCATTATAAAAGGCGTGAACTAGGAATCTCAACAACCGTGATTAGGACTCGTGTCACGTACACGATGACTTTACACCCAAAAGTCATTATGGGGTTTTTCTTTTTGTGAAATAGGGTAGCATCCTATTTATCACATCTTAACGTGGGTGACATCACGGCATAGACAAGCCCATATGCTAGCTTCCAAAGGGAACCGGATCTAAAAGATCATCAGGTAACTCTGTACAAGCTTTTTCCCAATCTTCCTGAGTGGCGTTAAATGCATAGTCTATCTGGACCATGTAATCCTTTGAGTAGGCAATATCCTTTTCAACTCTGACTGCTAACAAGGCTGGTCGAAGAGTGATCTCCATATTCTGCAGTCAAACTTCAGCTCTCCAATTGAATTCAAGAGGGTAGTATTCTATTCTGGGATACCAATAGCCACTATGAGGATAACATTGAAGATAATCTGTGAGACTATCACAAATAGTGTAAGATAATCCGGGATATAAAAGGTTAAAGAATTCTTCCATATCTGGATTAAATCTGCCACCAATCAGATCTGCATAGTCTTCAAAGGTGTCTTGGTCTAAAGTAATTCTGGTTATAAAACCGAATTTTATTAATTTTAACAAATTCATTTTATTTTTCTTAGACCAATTCAAACCAAAGAGACCTTTTATTCTGATGTGTATTGCCTGTCTTCCACACCAATATCTGATTGGAGCGTTATGCATCCCTATTGTTTCTTTGAATTCATCTTCTTCTTCTGGGTCCAGAATAATATGATTGAAATGATATGCAATTTTCCTCTGCATTTCAAGCAGCCACTTATTTAAGAAATAAGTTTCTATCAAAGTAATAATAATTGAACTTGGAAGAGAGGGTAATATTAGAGTATTCCCTTGGCCAAAGTCTGCAATATACATAGCGGCTCCATCTGATCTGTAATATTCACAACTTAAAAATTCAAGATCAGTGTAGATGGAACATGCCATTTCTCTTGTAAGAGTATCTGCAAGAGGGTTAAGATCTCCTTTGATCCATTCAATATCAAAATCATATCCTTGAAACTCAAAATACCACCTTGCAACTCTACCTTGAGCAATATCTTGATCTGGCCTTTTATGAAGCAAATTTCTCATTGCTTGGCTGTCTGTGCGGACAGTAAAATGGACTGGTTTCAAGAAAATTTTAAACTTTTTGATTCCATGTTTTACTGCCAATATCTCCTTTTCATATATGTGATACCTTGTTTGTGTATCAGTGAATGTTCCTGATCTGTATCCACATATATGCTGTTTGCCTTTGTCTTCTTCCTGTATGAGTACAGCAGACCATGTTTTGTCAGAAGCATCAGTATATAGAAATAATGGAAATTTTTCAACTGGATTTTGCAAAGCAGGAAGAACTTGACATTTTGCTTTTATCCGTTGAACTGCTTCTGTAGCATCTTCAGACCATTCTTCAGTATTATCCTTGAGATGATGTTGGATAAGTCTTCTGTCTTCTGCCAATCCTTTGTAAAATGGAGACAAGTAATTGAGGCAACCTAGGAACCTTTGAATCTGTTTCTTGTCTGTGAGAATATCTGGAAATTCTTGAATTCTGACAAGAATATGAGGTTGTAGCATTACTTTTCCATCTTGTAGATGCAATCCTAAGAAATCAATTTGTGTTTGGCCAATAACCATTTTTCTGGCAGTTAAACAAATTCCATGATTCTTAATGGATTTATATAATGCATCTAAGTGCTGCAAATGGTCAGGAATAGAATCTGAAAATATAAGAATATCATCTATATAAACAGCACAGAATTCCTTTAAATGCCTTAATGCCTGATCCATCCTTCGCTGAAAGTATGCTGGAGCAGTGCTAAGACCAAAAGGCATTACATTCCATTCATATAATCCTTGCGGGACTGAGAATGTTGTTTTGTATCTATCAGATTCTTTTACCTTTACCTGCCAAAATCCTGATTTGCAATCAAACTTTGAAAATATCTTTTTATTTGCAGCTCTTCGGATTAGGTCTGAACTAAAAGGAAATGGATAATTAAATGGAAGAATTATCTCATTTAATGGTCTGTAATTAATACACAATCTTTTCTTTCCCCTCAATTGTTCTGCTCGTTTATTCACCAAGAAAGCTGGACAAGAAAATGGACTTTTGCTTTCTCTGATGAAATTACCTTCTAACAATTCTTGCAATTGTTCATCTATTTCTTTGGTTTCTGTTGGGCTCATCAGATATGCTGGTTCATATGGGATTACAGACTTACATTCTGGTTTTATCTGAATTTCACATTCTTCATGATCTTGAGACCAGAATTGTAGAGGGTTAGGACTGCAACAATCTTGTTCAAACAATTTTGTGATCTGATCAAAGGCATTTGTTGCATCTTCTTTACTTTCTTTACTAGATTCTTGCCTCTTTCTCTTTTTCTGTTGGTCAAATCTATGATTTACAATTTTTAATGTGGGAATCTCAATTTGACCATCTTCATGTTTTAGAGAAATTTTGTGTTTCCAAAATTGGAGAGGCTCATATTTTGTAAAGAATAGAAAACCTAATAATACATCATCCTCTAAATCATTGTATTCAATGAAATCTGTAATGAATGTTTTTCCCATAATCTCAATGTGTACATCTTGTGCATACCTGCCCATCTGTATTCTTTGCCCATTGATAGCATAGCTTTGCGGAAGATCTGCTTTTTCTTTCCAAAAACATGATGGAATAGCATTTGTTTTTGCTAGTGATCTTGATGATCCTGTGTCCACAAAAGCATCCAATGGTATTTTCTTATATCCAAAGAAACAAAGATTTATTCTAATATAATTACCATTATTTGCAAGTAATAAGGAACAATTTCTTTCTTTTCCTATGAGAGGATTGCTGCTGCTGTGTTTACTGCTGCTGCTATGTTTACTGCTGCTGCTATGTTCTGCTTCATCAGCTTTAAACAGTAGGTCTTTAGGTGACTAAGTTATCTTCCTGGAATATTTGTGGCAAGTCTCAATGGTGCATTTTGTGTTGAGAGGGTGACAAGTTATGCATTGGTTTTCCAATCCAACTTGGTATATATAAATGTAAGAGTACTATGGATTCCAAATTCCTCAACAACAAAAGGCCAAATTCAACTTTAAACATTTATATAGGAAGCATAGATATGATATGAAAGGTATCATGCTTAACAGAGTGGGAATCAAATATATGCATCTTTTGAAGATTGAAGATATTGTGCCAATTGTGCAAACAAGTTTGAGGTCAAAAGGAGAAATTTTAATCGCTTAATCATCAAGCAATTTTCTAGCATACTTCAAGAAGAAGACATTTCAAATGGTGAGTTTGGCATTTGTTATTAGCTCATTGAGAAAAACATTGATCAACGGCTTTTACCTTCTAGTAAATTAGGCAAACAAAGAAACTTTTCAAATCAAGAAAAAACAAAGGTGATCTTGAGTCAAACTAGATTCTTCTTCAAATAAAAAATGATAGGAAGATCTTGAGGGGCACCAAAAGATAAAGTACAAATTCCAAAGCTGTCACTAGTGAATGTGCCTCCTTTGTCTTCCTCAAGAATAGATTCAGCAAACCCCTTCTCGATTTCTAAGTTTTTTTCTTCAACAAGAGTTATAGAGCTTCAGATCTGGATTCTCCATTGCTATTTTTGCAATTTTTGGAGGTGGGCAACTTTTAGGTGCATTTTGGCGCAAAAAGGACCTGACCGTTGGATTCAGGAAGCTGATTTGACAAATTTTGACTATAAATTTGTCCAATTTGGCAATCGAGAGCTTTGAAGGGAAAAACAAATTGCCATAGGGGTCATACAGCCCCTCCACATAGTTCAAAAAAAAATTTAAAAAACTATTTTTAAATAACACTCAGTGCTATATTAAGGAGCATCACCTATGAAGCGGCATTCTGGTGACCGCTAAGCGATGACTATCAACGACCCCACCAACCACCCGATCTGCTGATGGCTAGCTTTGCCAGTCGTTTGGAAGCCGAATTTTTTTCCGATGCACCCAAAATTTCCAACCAACGGGGTCTTTCTAAGCAAAAGAATATTTCGGGTCAAGAAGGGAATATGTCGGCGACTTTTGTTTTTCCAACCGACCTGTTTTTTTGATGATCAGGGAATATTCTCTAATATATTTCGTTGATGTCAACAGTACGGCCGCAAGGCAGGGGCCCCTTCAAGCCCTCTTTGGCCTTAAAGGAGCTATTTTTTTTTCTTTTAGCCATAACTTGGGCGTACGATATCGAAATTGGGCGAACGAGATGTCATCGGAACACTAGTTCTATCAACTTTCGAGTGGTGTTGGTCTCATCACAATTTTCTGCTATTGGTGCATTCTATAGCTTGTTGAAGTCAGAGGTGTTGTTTTCACTCCCAAGCTCATAACTTTTGAGTTGTTTCTCCGTTTTTTGCAATTCCAGTGACATTGGGACGGTCTCTCAAAGCTCTTCACAACCATCTATGCACTTTTTTCTAGATTTTTATCCAAGTATATTTTATTCAATTTTGTGTTTTCACACTCTGGTGAATTACTTGGACGCTTGAGCTCTGATACCATGTTAGAATTGTGAAAAACACAAGCCACAGGATCAAACAACAAACAAATACACCTTCCACGCAAGAGAGCTGCAAACAATAATATGCAATATTCCTCAACAAGAAAAAGCTACTGAATGAACCTCAAGAATCTTCAAGGAAAACAAGAGTCCTCAAAGGTTGAGAGTTCTATCAAAGGTATGATAATACAATGAGGGTTGATTGTTATATAGGAGCAACCCTAAATGATAAAAGGATTAGATCATGACAAGTGTCAACATCACAAGCAATGAAACAATGATCTAATAATAGCTCTCTAATTAACATAGAAAATCACTCCTAAGTTTAGCTTAAGTGCATGAGAATAAATTAGACTAATAATGAGTATTTAAAAACCTTTTGTCTTAATGGCGCTGGACGCTAACGGTCGTCAAGGAGCGCTGGCGGAAGGTAGGGTTTCTTCGGATCAATCTTTGGGGAAGCTGAACCAAGTTAGACCTAATGGTTTGAGGATCAACGGAGGCAGTGGTGGCCAGGGAAATGGACCAGTGGCTTTTGTAGTCTCCTTCAACCGGAACGGTGATGTCTGTGGGCTACAGGACAGCGCTCGAGCGACAGGAAATGACCTGAGGAACGGGGATGCAATCACACAGGTGGCAGACGGTGCGGGATCTGTTAAGGATTCACAGATTCAAGGACATAAGGGGAAACAGATAGGGCCCTCTCAAGTATTAAAACAATCTTACAAAGCAGCAATAGGCAGGGAAGGAGATGTTGTTCTTTCCTCTTCTAATTCAATCACTGTGGAACTAGATGATGAGCTAGATCAAGAGGCGTCTTACAATGAAGAAGTCTTTTCTGGGTTGGGTCTGATTGGGAGATTCAAGGGTTTTTGGCCCAGCCTGAAAGAGCTACATCAATGGATTTCCAGCCACTGGAAGCCTGTTCCAAAGGGGTATGTTCAAATCTATCCCATGGCAAAAGGATTCTTTATTGTCGTTTTTGAGAAAGAACAAGACAAAAACAGGATCCTTTGTGAATTCCACTGGGATTGGGAGGAAAAACATGCATTAATGTTAAAGCCATGGCACCCAGCTTTTAACCCAGCTACTAAAGTGTTTGAAGGGGCCCCTCTTTGGGTAAGGCTGCCTAACTTTCCTCTGCATCTTTGGTTTGATTCATGCTTGGAAGCTGTAGGGAACTCCCTAGGAAGCTTTTTAATGGTGGATGAGGGTTCCTAAAATCTATTGCACTCAACTTATGCCTGTATTTTGGTTGAGATGGGTGTAACTAAGGTGTCTCCGGGGGAAATCCGGATAAAAATTTCTAAGGGATGTTGGGTGCAACCCCTGGATTATGAAGGGGTACCCTTTAGGTGCAGAATTTCTTACAGGACTGGTCATGTGGCTGCGCAATGTGTTAAAAAGATAATGTTGTACCCAAACCAAATTTTTTGCTTCATCAAGGCATTTTGCATTAATAGTCTAAATTTTGCTAAAATGATGTAAAATATAGTTTTGGGCAATATCAAGCATGGAGTTTTTGTCAATAGTTTGTCAGTTAAAGTCAGTTATATTAATCAGAACCTGAAGCAGAGACTCAGAATGGAGCGTTTCACGATGGAGGGACATCTCACGATAGCATTTCATGTTGCATACGATCATTCCAGTGATCGAGATGAAGTTTTCAGTGATTAATTTATGAAGATTTCTCAAGAAAAAGCATAAAAGCGTAACTATAGCCCAAGGGCACCCAGCTTGTTGAAGGTCAAGATGTTGCTAAAAACGTTCAAGCATCCAGTCAATCTCTTCAGAATTGGTCTGGCTATCCGATAAGATATCTGGCGAAGCTTTCCGAGATTCAGAGCTCCGGCAAACAGCGTCAGAAGTTGAAATTTTTGAAGAAGAATCTCCCACTCCAATTACTGAGATGGATGATCGTATTATTAACAACAACAATGGTGATGATCACAACGGTCGTAATGGAAGAAACGCAAGACGTCCAACCCCCTTGCCTTGGGGCGACAATATTGGACCGTTGGCTTTACTAGGACATCATGAATTGCCCAAGGGATCACGCAAGTTTTTCCCGAGATTTCATGGCGATGGTTCTAAACATCCAGATGAACATTTATCAGCATTCACGGCGGCTTGTTCCGTTTTGCATGTTGTGCATGAGGACATCGCCGTTCGTCCTTTCGTGGAGACTCTTGAAAACAACGCAGCAGATTGGTTCAATAATCTTGAGCCAGGAATTATTACTAGTTGGGCCGTCATGAGTGAGAAGTTTTTGGCAAGATTCAAGCCTGTCGAGGACAATCATAGATTATTTGCACAACTCTCAAATTCAAAGATGGAAAAGCATGAACCAATGAGAGAATTCGTGGCAAGGTTTAATCGCCTTGTTACACGTCTTTCTCACACTTTGAATCCATCTGATGAGATTTTGATGAGTTCTTTCATCAACGCATTGCCGTCAGAAATTGCCTTTTTCTTGAAGATAAGCGAAGAAGATGATCTACAACACCTTCAGGAGGAAGCAATCAAGCTTGAAGATACCATGATTACAACCGGCAAGATGAAAGATGATTCGGTCAGGCCGCTCGTGCAAGCGTCGGCTGATCCATTGCTACAGAAGGTAGCAAATGAGGTGACGATACTAAAGCGGCAATCACCACCTCAAGGGCAACCAGCCTTGCCCACACCACCTTTTCAATCACAACCAGCATATCAGCCGAGAAGGAATAACTTTCAGCCGTACAATAATTTCAAGTCAAAGTTTCCGCAAGGACAACCAAGACAAAATAATGAAGCTGAAAAGGCTACGGTCTTTTGCACGTTCCATGATTCAGCAGAGCACACCGGGACTACTTGTCCGGAAAATCAAAGAATGAATCAGCTCATGGGATTTGCCGATTCCGCTCCTAGTTCAGACTTCATACCTTCCAATTCAAACATCGTCTCTTCACAACCAGACGAGTTTGATGGCGACTCCGCAATGGGATATTTTGATCGAGAACCCGTTAATGAAGAAGAAGAAGAATCCCGTCATTTTTCTCTTGCAGTGAATCACGAGAATATCACCTCACCTGTGTTCACACGTGCTCAGCATTTCAAAGCACAGAAGGAGGAAGAGGAAAAGCGGAATTTGAATACAAAAGCAAAGGAAGTACCTTCTACTTCCAATCAAAAACCTTCACAAGAAAATATCTTGCCAGCAACTTTAGATACGTCTTCAGCAAGCTTTGACATCGTCTCTTCCATGATGAAGACGAAGGTACAGATATCTCAGTTGGAGTATTTACAAGATCATCCAGAGCAGTTGGATAGAATCTTGAACGTTCTTAAAAAGAAGAATGTCGTTCAGCCGACATTGTTACAATCCTCAGTTCCTGCAGAAGAGAAGCCGAGGCCATTTTATGTATCTTTATATATATGAGATTTTAAGCTGAGCAATTGCATAATTGACAGTGGAGCTTCGGACAACGTTATGCCCTTACAAATTATGAACGCGTTGGGACTTTCATGCACCCCAACTCAGGAAAAGTGTTACTCACTTGAGTCCAAACCGGTGCCGTTAGTCGATCAACTCAAAGATGCGCAAGTGAGGTTAGCGTCGTGTCCAGAGAAAAAGATCATGATGACTATTCTAGTAGCTAATATTCCTACCAGTTATGGGATGTTACTTAGTAGAAGTTTTTGCAAGGATCTTGGAGGAGAAATACAAATGGATTGGTCGTTCACGACAATCCCATTGAAAAAAGGTACTTTCAAGTTAGAGCCAGAAACCAAATCAAAGTTTACAGTGGTGAAGTCCCAGGACCCACATGCTCAAGTGTTGTATCAAGACACGGGTCCAGGCACATACGCTATGGTGTCTGAAGTGACGGATGATTGTCAGAATTTTGCACTTTCCACCGAATTATCAAATGAAGAATCAGAGATGTGGACGATGCAATTTGATGGCAGTTGTTCGACTTCAGGTTCCGGAGCGGGAGTAGTGATTATCTCTCCCGAAGGTCGTTTATATCCTTTTGCATATAGGTTGCAATTCAATTGCACTAATAATACTGCAGAATATGAGGCGCTCTTGTTGGGTCTCAAAAACGCAAAGGATATGGGGATCAAGCTGCTTCAAGTTGAAGGAGATGCAGAGCTGATCGTAAAGCAGGTCAGAGAGCAGTTTCATGTTAGAAAGAATGGTCTCCAGAACTACAGGCAGAGAGTATGGAATGCAATCGACTGGTTCGATGCATTTAATATCAAATACATTTCAAGAATGAACAATAGCAAAGCTGATGCGCTTGCAGTTTCAGCCGCTCTTTTTATGCCTAATTCTGATTTTCGTCAGAACTCATTTGCTATTGAGCTTATTTATAGACCAGCTGTTCCTGATAATTCAGACAACTGGCAAGTCTTTAGTGATGATGAAGATATCAAGGAATTTCTTGTCATGGGAGACAACTACAAGGAATTGTTCTTTGAAGGGAGTTCAACTCCTGACAAAGAGTCAATTACTGAAGAATCCGAGGTTATAGAATCTAGAATCATACAGTTGAAAGGAAATCAGATTCCTAAAGGTTTTGTATCCTTAGAGGATATTTTTGACAGGCATGATCGTTACATCCAAGATCAGAAGAGGTCAGGGGTGAATACTTCATCAGAATACAGTCAAGTCAATATAGGTACCGAAGACAAGCCTCGGCTTGTGAATTTGGGCAAATGTTGCACTCCTGAAGAAACTGAGAGGTTTATCGCCTTATTCAAGCAGTACAAGGATGTTTTTGCCTGGTCATATGAAGATTTAAAGGTCTTCACACCCATTGAATTGTCTCACACAATTCCGCTGAAGTCTGAAGTTAAGCCTTTCAGGCAAAAACAAAGACATTATAATCCACGAATTCAAGATACTATCTACGCGCAAATTCAGAAGATGGTGGACTCCAGAATAATTTTTCCTATTCATCACTCCACCTGGGTGTCAAATATTGTTCCTGTGCGCAAGAAGAATGGAGAAATCAGAATTTGCATTGATTTCAGGAACTTGAATCAATCGTCTTTAAAGGACAATTATCCCTTACCTATCATGGAGCATACATTGCAAACAGTTATCGGATCGGAAATGCTATCACTTCTTGATGGTTTTTCTGGCTATAATCAGATTGCAGTGGCTGAGGAGGATCAGATCAAGACAGCTTTCACCACGCCGTGGGGAACGTTTGCTTATGAGAGGATGCCTTTCGGCCTTATCAACGCCGGTGCTACTTTTCAGAGAGCCATGGATTTAGCGTTTGGGGATCTTACGAATAAGATCATAGTCGTCTATCTTGATGACTTAACCGTTTTTTCAGATAAACGGAGTGATCACTTTTCACATCTTGTGAAAGTGTTCGAGAGATGTAGGTATCATAAAATATCTTTGAATCCAAAGAAGACAATCTTTGCGGTAACGGAGGGCAAGTTACTTGGTCATATCGTTTCCAAAGAAGGTACTAGAATAGATCCGAATCGGGTGGATTCAATCAGAAACCTGTCTCTCCCTACAAGCAAAACGTAGGTGCACTCCTTTTTCGGTAAAGTTAACTTTATCCGAAGGTTCATACCTGATTTCTCAGAGCTGACAAAGGAGATTTCAGCAATGATGAAGAAGACGTCTACATTTGTGTGGACGGACGAAGGCAAACAGGCCTTTATTAAGATTAAAGAAGCTATTGCTAATGCACCAGTGTTAGTTCAGCCTAACTTTCAGAGGGATTTCATTCTTTATTGTTATGCGTCAGAACATTCATTCTCTGCCATTCTGACACAAAAGCTCAGCGAGGAGGGTGAATCTCCTATTGCTTTTATGAGTGCTAATTTCAAAGATGCTGAGATGCGTTATTCCCAGATTGAGAAGAACGCTTATGCTGTTGTCAGAGCTGTCAAGAATTTCAGATTTTATCTTTTGAATTCACATACAACGGTGTATGTCACCGATCCAGCAGTCAAAAGTGTGCTTACTCAGCAGGAGATGGGCACAAAGAGGGGAAATTGGATTGCGAGAGTTCAAGAATATGATCTGGAGATTAAGCCAACCAAGCTTGTTCGCGGACAAGGGCTTTGCAGATTATTGGCGGAAGATGGAGATCGCAAGTTCAAGAGCAATGGTGGAATTGGTTCAAACCAAGAAGTTGAAGAAGACCTTCCTTTGGTCTTATTAGTTAATTCTGCAGAAGAATGGTATACACCTCTGTGGTATTATTCAACGTATGGAGAATGTCCACGTCACATGGACAAACAGCAGAAAAGAACACTGAAATTGAAAGCACAAAATTTCGTGCTAGTTAACAACATTCTGTACAAGCGTGGCCTTGACGGAACTTTCCTATTATGTGTTGGAAAGGATCAGCAGTGAAGGTTGTTAGAAGCTTTTCATAATCAAGCATGCGGAGGACACTTTTCATCGAGGGTCACTGCATTCAAGATTCTACAAGCACAGTTTTATTGGCCAACTATGTTTCGTGACGCATATGATTGGGTGTACAAATGTCAGTTATGTCAGCAGTTTGCTGGTAAAGTGAAATTGGCATCCTTTCCACTCAGGCCAGTTGTTATTGATGCTCCATTTCAGCAGTGGGGTATTGATTTTGTAGGACCTGTCAATCCAGTTTCCAGCAAGGGACATGTTTTTGTCCTTACAGCGACAGATTATTTTACAAAATGGGTTGAGGCAATTCCTACTAAACGAGCTACGTTCGAAGTGGTTTGTAGCTTTCTCAAGGAGAATATCATTTCTCGCTTCGGAGTTCCTCGGAAAATTGTGACTGATAATGCAACTTGCTTCTCGTCAGAGGAGATTTTAAGTTTTTGTTTTGATCACGGCATCATGTTGTCTCATTCGTCAAATTATTACCCTCAAGGTAATGGACAGGCCGAATCTTCCAATAAGAACATTGTCACAATTATACGCAAGTTGGTTGAGTCAAATCAACGAGCTTGGCATACTAAGTTGTACGACGCTCTTTGGGCTGATCGTATAACTCCAAAAAGAGCTATTGGCACCTCGCCTTTTATACTTTTGTATGGTACAGAAGCTATTTTGCCTATTACCTTGGAGCTGTCTGCTTTACAATTGGCATCTGCAGTGGAAGATGAAGAATTCAATGATCCTATTCAGAAGAGGATATTGCTCCTGATGAAACTTCAAGAGGAGAGGACAGAGGTTGTTGATAAGATCACTCAACACCAAGAAAGAGTGAAGAAAATTTTTGATAAGAAAGCTCGTCATAGAGACTTTCAAATCGGAGATCAAGTCCTTTTGTGGGACAAAAGGCATGAGCCAAAAGGAATGCATGGAAAATTTGATTCCTTATGGTTAGGGCCCTTCCAGATTCATGAATCCGCAGGAGAGAACACATATATTCTTTCACATCAGGATGGAAGGCTCTTCCCGCTTCCTTATAGCGGGCAATATCTTAAGCACTTCAACCCTCCGGGGGAGGAGTAATATTGTAAATACTTTGTAAGTAATTTTTATGCTTTATCGTTGTGTCGTATTGTATTTCCTCGTTTTGTGATGTTTTTGTCGTGTTTTAGGTGATTTAGGTAGTTTTGTTTTAGGTGATTTCTAGGTTAGGTTTTAGGAAACTCCAAATGTTTTAGGTGATTAGGGGAAAGTCCTGACCCCAATGCCCAATTGTAAAACACTGGTCTACTTAACACTGAGATTCTTAGGTTCTCCTATGCCGTAGGTATCCGACATGGTCACCAGACGGAGCCTAATGTTGTACCCAAACCAAATTTTTTGCTTTCCATCAAGGCATTTTGCCACACTTAAATTTTGCTAAAATGAGGTAAAATACAATTTTGGGTAATATCAAGCATGGAGTTTTTGTCAATAGTTTGTCAGTCAAAGTCAGTTATATTGAACAAAACCTGAAGCAAAGACTCAGAATGGAGCATTTCATGA
>VDFB02116137.1:93762-134550 GCA_007258455.2 Sequoia sempervirens
CTTTGCAACTTTAATTCCTTGAAGATTACAATGGCTTTGCGTAGTTGGCTCGATTCCTGCGTGGTGAAACAAAGTTTGCTTTTGTTTCACCAAGTCAATACCGTCTCTTGAATTCTTAGGAAGTAGATTAGAACTTATGACCCCTTGTCTCTTTTTTCAGTTTGTTTGATTCATCCAAGTTATTAATCTCTATCTTGTTCTTATTAGATATAGCCGTCCTTTAATATATTTTATATTGGACTCCAATTGAAGTAGATTATTATATTGTATGAAGCAGAGATTCATTTTCATGCCACATTGTACTATACCATATACGTTGCATTTTGAATAATGTTTTAGTCAAATCACTGTGAAGGTTTTCTTATTACACCTATTTTCTTGAATCTCATAAGCTAGCTTGGTTACAGTTTGTGTGTGAGTGACTAATTTGTGTGCTCTTGAGTTCTTGTGATTTTGTTTTTGCATGGGTTAATTAATTTAATTTGAAAGTCTAGGTATGTGTTAGTGTATATATAAAGATGATTCCATTATATGTGTGACATGCCTTTGTCATTGTGTTGGAATGTTTCAGCATGCTGTGTTTTGCTTGGCAGTGAAAGAAAAAATTATTTGTAGCATTGGTATTCATGTTTCCAACCTGCTAAAGTATCTTCAAAGATAAAGTTCTACTCTTTGTTTATTTTAATTTTCATACTTGCACATTTCATAGTTTTCTAGTATGTCACTTCTATCTGATCTTGTCATAGTGACTTATCAATCCGTTGAGAAGCATTCCAAGGCAGATATAGTAGAAATATAGGACTGAACAAACGATGACAATGAGAAAAAGTTACCTAAAAGTCAGTTGGCATTCATTTGTAGTATCAAAGCATACATAAAAGGGTGCCTAGGTCTATGCTTTATCAACGTTAAGTGGAAAAAGGAGAGGTCTTTTATAGAGCATCAGCCAAAACATGTACCTAACTGGAAGGTGAGTTAGTGACATGAGGCTTTTGAAAGTGTGCCTAGCAGTCATGAAGCAGTGAGCAGCAGGTAAAAATGGTGCCTGGGAGGATCTAAAATGATGTTTTGAGTGGCATGATGGATGAGAATAGGCACCAAGACTGACAAGACTAACTGAAATTGGTGCGTAGCATTTATTTGACTGAGCTAAAAGGCAAGTACATCAAGGATAGGTGCTTGGAGTGGATGTTTATGCAATGTGAAGCAATGGTTTGAGTTTGAAAGATGTGTAATGTAATGTAATCAATAATATGAATAAATTTTTAATTATTAGTTATGTACTGTGAAGTAATTGCATAATTGCTTAGGTTGACTTTGTAAAAACTATATTGTAATTGAAATTTTTTCATCTAGCAGCATCTAGTTGTTACTTATGCAATGTGAGGTAATGCTTTGAGTTTGAAAGATGTGCAATGCAATGTAATCAGCAATATGAATAAACTACATAATATAACCATTCTTTTTATGCTATTGTACATCAAGATATTTAACCATTTCTCACTTAATTAAAATTTCAAAGAGTTTAATTATGCACATGAGGAGGCAATTAAATTTAGATTGTCAACTTCTATATATGAAATTATCCAATAATCAAGTGTATGTTCATATACAAAAATGGCATCAATGCCAACTCAAACAAAATTTTACAATATGTGGCATATGCCATCTTAGTATCTATTCAATATTTACATGCCAAAATGTCTATCTCATTCTAAACTACTGGTGGATCATCAAAATGGAGCCTCTTTGGAAGCGCACCGTTGCCTCACGAGGTAGGCACGCACAAAGAAAATTCAAACCACAATTGAAGTTAGTTATACTATATAATTTAAAATTGAATAATTAACGTAAAATCAATATACATTAAATTATAATTGAACTCTAAGGTGTAATCTTGATTACACAGAGTATCTATCTCTTCAAAGGGTCGGGAGTCCTAGAATATGCCCCGCTCAAAGAACCAACCAAACCAAATTTTGTAATGTCAATCTATATATGTGAACACAAACATAAAATTGATCCAAGTTAGCATACAATTGTCGATAATAGGAACATATTTACCAAACAAAAAATAAAATAAACACATACTTCTTTAGGTTGATCTTTTCTTTATCTCCTTTAGGTGTTTGACACCTCCTCCTTGAGGTGCTTCAACACCTACTCCTTCAAGTGTTCCAATAAGTATTGCTTTGGGCGTTGTGTCACTTGTCAACAAGGACGTAAAGCTCATAATTCCCTACACATAAAAATGACAAGTACATATGAAACTACCAATCTATGTCAATATATGTATAATCAATATAAGATCTTAAAATTCTTAATTCAATCAAATTTGAGTTCAATTACCTTGCCCTTATCCAACATTACACTTCCATAATCTAGACAAGGCTGCACCTCGCTTTCATAAGGTATTTCCTACAAGAGGAAAATAAGATAAACATATAAGTTATTATATAATTTCATTTTAATGACAATTCAAAGGACAAGAAAGTATACAATAAATAAATGTAAATGAGTGAGTGCAAAATATATCTTGTGTGTGTCGAGGCCAAATGGGAAATGGCCTTGAGTGCTATGCATCACATTTTATGCGGCTCCTCTCAGGACATCAAGCTGTTAATAGACCATGTAAATAAATATTAGTACATTATACTATCTCTTATTAATATTCATTTAAAACAAATGCAAGTTATGAATTCACAACTTAAATTTTACCTATGTCACTATTCCAATGTCCCCCTCTCTAGCAGGAGAGGACTCTGTGCTCCACTCCCCTGCGTCTGATCTATAATGTCCAGATCGTGGATGTCATAATCGGAAGTGTCTAGGGGATGCTCAGCAGGTTGTACAAGAGGACCTAAGCATATTTGGTGGCACATGGAGCAAGTATGTGGTACACAAATATGTGGACCTGACGAGGATGATGCAATAGCATTCGAGCCATCACCAACATCACCAGAATGTGGCTGAGCTACTACAGAAGCATATGAAACCAAAAGACCACTCAAAGAGTGAATAGCGTGGATAGTCTCTGTGGCCGCATCCTGCACAATATCTGGATGGTATACTGGAGGTGGCAGAGGAAGGCAAGGGATGGGAACATGTGGGCAGGGTATTACTCTAACTGCCCCTTCTCTATCCTGGGGCATACCTCCACCAATGCCCTGGAAGGGTCTAATGTCAAAGTAATTGACATGATGCCCTAACACAAACTCAGCATATAATTTTTTTATAAAGTAAAATGGTACATCCAAATTGTTGTTTGGTGGTTTCAAAAAAACCATACACCAACGATCCCAAAAGTTTTCTACAATGTCTCTATGAGTGCACCATTTTATAGAAAGTTTTGTTTTATTAACATTAACCGGCAAACCAGTGCGGGGGTTAACAAATAAAGAGGCTATTTGGGCTTTGGTTATTCTGAGATCTTTCACATCATCATAGGACAATCCACATGCATAATATTCTCTCATGTCTTCTCGCCATGAATGAAAGGCATTATGTTGCGAGGAGAGGGTTTCTATGTTTTTAATTATTTCTTTCATTGTGTTTAACATCTCAGATAATTGAGGGACTCTCGTATAAACTTCAAAAATGCCCCTTAATTGTTGCAATTTTTTAGAAATTAATTCTTGAATTGATGGCTGTGGAGGTGGTGGAGGTGGTGGTGGTGGAGGTGGTGGAGGTGGAATTGGTGCATTTTCATTGTCAAAGAGCCATAATGCCCCATTAAATATAAACAAATCAATCTAATTAAAATTAGACAATATAAATGTGGAAAATATTATAAAATACCCTAGTTTTTTTAAAAATCCAACAAAACCCTAGTTTTTAACAAAAATCTATAAAATTTTCTAATTTTTAATCCAAATACATAAAAACACTATTTTTAAGTCAAAATCCATTGCAAACATTCAAATTTCATCAAAATCCATGCTGAACTCAAATTTTTCATAAAAAATCTATCAAAACCACCCAACTATTTAGGTCCAACCTTTATTGGGAGAGTTATCAAACCAATTATAGGGAAGCCATAACCATCATGAGCTTTTAATCATGCTTTTGATTGTTCATAATCATTTGCATAAAGTTCATGTACATACAATAACTCTTTTTTGATCATATTCACTATGTACATAGGATCAATGAGTATTCCCCTTTTCGGGTTTCTGCAAACTTGATATAAAGAAGACCATCAAGTGTAGTTATAGAAGAATCAATATATGTAAAAGAAATGTCAAACAAAATATTGGTTTTTCCTTTTATGATTTTGAATATTAATAATGTTTATAAAGATGGAAAAATCATCATCATCTCTTCTTTCATTATCATTGTATTGAACAAAGTTTGTTGAATGAATTGGCAATGGGCTTGTAAATTTGTAAGTATTGATTAGGTGAAAAACCAATTTATTTCCTTTGTCATTACTAGGTCATCCAACCGATTTGATTAGAATGAGGTCTTGCAATTTTGGTTATAAATATGCTTACATCTTTCCATATCATGTCGAGGTGTAACGTATGATATTGAAAAAAAAAATTGCATTAAAGCTCTGGTGGTAGCTACGACCTGTTTGAATATAACTAATTGAGGAAGTTGAATCATATTCTTTGTTTAACAATTGCAAATACATCACATGGAGAGAATCAAACAACTATGAAAATTTCCTATCTCATGGCCTAAATTCTATATCTAGAGTTATGTTTTACAGTAGTTACTTCGCCTCTCAATATTATTAGTAGTTTGACATGAATGTTTATCAAGTAATGAATTTTTTGTTTTTCTTTTTAAATGATTGATAGTTGTTTTGAGGCATGACTTATATGATTGACCAATAGGAGCCTATGAAGGGGTACCTTCATACCAACTAATCGATATTCGATAATCATGAAGGGTTATACAAAAATGTGTTAAGGATGGATATTTCATTAGCAATTTCTTATCTTGAATATTAGGTTGTAAGTTACCTATAAACACCCTTTGAATGTCAACATCTTGAAGACTATAGGAGAATTTCAAATAAAGGGATTAGTATCATTTCATAAAGTTTTTTATTTTCTCTTTAGGTCCTTGATTACAATGAACTAAATTTGTTAATGTAACTTGAGGACTGATGTTCACTTGAAAGTGTTGGAGGAAATCACTAATGAGTTGTGTAAAGGAGGTAATTGATTGTTTGACAATGAACAAAACCAATCCAAGGCCATATCTTTCAATGATCTAGAAAAGAGTTTCACTATGAGTGAATCTTCAAAAATAAAGTCTCTACACAAGGTAGTAAAAACTAACAAATGGTTATTAGGATATTTTTTACCATTGTACTTTCCAAAGCGAGGTATTTCAATGTTTTGTAGTATAGGTGTATTTAAAATAGTGAACATTAATGAACTATGTGTAAGGTATTTTGGATGTTTACTATTGGTTTGATTTTGGTTTAAGTTTGAAATTTGTTGTTGTAATAATGTCATGCTTTAAAAAAGTTGATTTATCACAAAATCATTGGGCCACATGTTGTGAGAGTTTTTCAAGTATGGTGAACTAGTATGGAGGAATGGTGGGATATTATATTTCATGTTTAGGAGGGGTGATGAATATGGAGGTGTTATAGGTGAAGGGACAAAACTATTATAATTTCCACTAGAAATTCCTAAGCTTGAGTTTAAACCATTGTTATATTCCATCATTGATGCTATGACTGGAGGTGTAAAGTTGGGAATAGAAGGCATTATTGTGGGAGAGGAAACTTATTTTCCAAAAGGATTTTGAGCATTAGTCAAAAATTTCGTGAAACTAGCTACCAAAGGAATATTAGAATCTACTATATTAGCTAGGCTACGTAACACTTCTATCCCTTCCTAATCATTTACCAACTTCCCAATGCTATCCAAAAGAGGGATTGCTTCTCCATCCAAAGGTTCAATGCTTAAGAATTGTTGAATTCATTGTAGGTCTTTATCCAATTATTCTAGATTATCATTGGGGACCTTAGAAATAACATATGCCAAGTCCACATAAATGTTAGGTTACAAAAAAGACATGGGTAATGTAGGACTAGGGAGGGAATATAAGATGGATTGGGTAGACATAATACGTTGAGTGAAAGAGTTATAAGAATCAAGCTCAACATTGGCTATGATTGCAACATAGGAAGCCATAAGTCTACAACTACATCTCACGTGGGTATTAGTGAAGTGACACAAGGTCATGAAGCTCATAAATTTTCTACAAGATTCAAAACAATTTAATGCTCATACAATGAAGGGAAAACACAAAATAGTCACAAAAACTAAAATAATTTGCACACACAAAACCCAAAACAACATAAGAATCATAGAGATAGAACTATGATCCAAATCTTTGTCAAAACTGATTGGACAGGGAATTGGCACCCTAGACTGATGAGGTTGATTTTTGTTAAATTTAAAATCTAAAAATGAGATATAGTATCTGAGGATCCTAATTGAAGATGTTTAGGTCTGCCAATAGGAATACTTTTAGAAATGCACAAAATTTTAATTTTATATACATGCAGCCATAATGCCTGATTAAATATAAAAACAAATCAATCTAATTAAAATCGGACAATATAAATGAAAATATTATAAAAATACCCTAGTTTTTAACAAAAATCTATAAAATGAACTCTAATTTTTAATCCAAATACATAAAAAACACTATTTTTAAGTCAAATCCATTGCAAACATTCAATTTTCATCAAAATCCATGCTAAACTCAAATTTTTCATAAAAAATCTATCAAAAAACCCTATTTTGAAAAAAATCAACTAAAATTAAACAAATCTAATTGAAAATTTGATTAGAGCAAATAAAAAATCAAGAATCTAACCTTTTGCAGATGGATTTCACCAAATCGGATATCTGATTTGCGGAATCAACTTTCCACTGTGCTCCCGCCGTGGTTAAGCAAATGTCGAATGAAAATGAGTTTTACTCGGGCCAAAATATATATATATATGTCTCTAAAATCGGATATCCGATTTTCAAATCTAGGTTTGGGCTTTGCTTCGGTAGTCACCCGAGCCACATAAAGTCAACTCGGCATTTTCGCGTTTTTGAGTCGTAGAAACATGTATTTTTTTCTCCATTGCCACTTTTTGGCATACCATGATCCCCGCATGCCCCCAAACAAGTGATGTTGTTTATGTTTTACCAGTAAAAGAAGGTACATTTTTTAACTTTCTGCTAAGTTTCATCCATGTGCATAAAAGAGATTATCAAAAGATTGCATTAGTATAGTTGTGAAATTGCATACAATAAGAAAGAGAGTCAACATTTATTGAAAATGTAATCTTTATTGATGATCATAAATGTATAGTGTCCCTCACAAGCCGAGGGACTAACTATTCTAATGCATATAAAGAAAAGGCTATACATTTATAGATACAAAAATAAATGCACATGAAATGAAGGGGGGCCTGTCATTGCCTGAATGACGAATCTTGGATGCCTTGTCCTGCATCATCTTCAATCCCTCCCGCTTGTCCTACTTCCAGCTAACACTCTCCTTGCTGCTCCTAGGTTCCCTGCATATGGAAGAAGAGTGTTTTTAGAGCAATGAAAGGTCACCAATCAAAATATGTGCAAAACATCTATAAACATATAATTTGATCTCCATAAGCATTAAAATAGAAAGCATACCATAGGTGTCCAGGAAAACAAAAGAGTTATCAAACACACCTATCATATGCTTTGTTTATCTAACATGTTTGCTCCTTGTGCACATATAGGACAAATATTTGTTACTATTTTGATTCAGTTGATTACAACATGTGGAGTAAAATGTGGCTTCCACGAGGGTTGAGCCCAACATGTTGCCATCTTGTGTTTTAGGAGAGATAGAAAAATGAACAACTTGATCAAATCAATGATAAACCTATTCTTGATGCATTAAATCAATATGGAATCATACCAATTGATCAACTTTCATTATCATATTCAAAAGATGCAACAAGATGGTGTGAATTATCAAGAAAGTTACTCTTCATCTTTCACAATGAATCAAACAAGAGGCTGCTTGGAAATCTTACTCTGCTGGATATGTCTTTCAATCTTCTTAAGCGAATCCAAAGTCCATTTTAATAATGATATGAGTTGGATTTCATTGTCACCATTTTCAAGGGCCAGTGAAGATGGAAACAAGACCAAGGACAACAATCATTCAAAGATGAAACAATTTGTGTCTTCCCAAGAAACAGATGATTTATGTGATAATATGAACACTGAAGCATAGATGCATCAAGTTCAATTATGCATTCATCAATAAATAATGGAGGAACTATCAAGTCCTATCGAGAGCCATCATGAGTTACATGGAGCAGCACAAGATGAACAAATGAATGTAGGACAGTCATGAGAGGAAACCTTTGAGAAGGTTTTGTTGGTAATCATATGAAGGGAAGTCAATGCCATGCAAAGGAAAACTCAAAACCTTAATGACAGTTGTCATTTGGCATAATGGTAGAGTGTAGTGAACTCATAACATAGTTCACAACCATGTATGGAAGTCATCATTCACCTAGTGTATGTTCTCAAAGCATTATAGTTGACATTGAACAATGGAAGACAAGTACATGACGATAGTCCTACAAAAGGGAAAATATGGATAGTCCCCATGATGGCATAAGAATGACAATTGGATGCTAGACCTTCAAGTCTTAAATAAACCCAATATTCCTAATCACAAAATGAGTTCAATTGGTAGCTCTTCATTAGAGGATTCAATATTCAAAATGAACAAGCACAATATGGCAAGTTCCACATCATGGATGTGAGAAGTGTGATTGTCATACTAGTAGCTTAAAGATGCTATGAAATAAGAGAGTTGAATTGTTGAATGAAAGATAGAATCATTTCTACAGTGGTAAAACAGGCTCCAAGATGCCTAATGTTTGATCTTGCACAATCAAGCAACATTGAAAAAGATGCTAGGAAGAGATCACAAGACATGAGAAATGAAGGAGAAAGTCATAATATCTACCATATGCATCAAAGGACCATACCATGAAGGATCAAACAGTCAGAATGCTCATTCAGGAATTGCAAGTAAAGATATTGAACATATATTTTGTTTTGTATCTAAGATAAGCATCATTCTTTTCATATGTTTTCTTTTCAAATTATTAAGTAGGTTGTTTCCTTTTCAATGAGTCCTAATGATTTCATTTGAAGATAAAGTAAACATGTTAAGAGAGAATGAAGCAGCCATCTACATTTAAAAACGGTCATGCAAAATGAGAACGAATAGTCCTAATGTTGTGAAGATAATGTGAAGATCTCAACCATAGAGCATGACATCATAGTTATAAAAGGAAATCTCATCAAGTGACAAGAAAAGATGAAGATATAGTGTGTAATCCATGAAGATCAAATGATAAGTGACGAGATAATTTTGCATTGTGTGCAGTCATAGAAACTCTTGTATGATAGTCAACAAAATGGCAGTGATTAGATAAAAGAAGACAACCATTAAAAAATTGACATAGTGGCGGCCTATGCAAGAAGAAAATAGACCTTTTATGAAAACAAAAGGGCACATAGTCAAAACAAGCACAATGGTAGTCCATAAAAAGGAGGACAGTCACTAGGAAGGAGACTTCAAGAGGACAATGGGCAGTAGTCTCACAAGTGGACAGAAAAGACATAAGTAGAAGGAAAATCTTATACATGAATAGTCATATCCATTATGATAGTAATGTGAAGTGACATGGAGAACAAAAGAAACTTGAAAAGGTGGCAATCTTGTAGAAAAATAGAAGACGGGACAGTTTGTTAGTGGTTCTCATGCTGTGGTGATGAGCTTAGAAGAATACAATGAAAGTGTTTGGACATAAAAGGTATCATGTGATCAATCCTATAAAGGAGTTAGAAAACACTAAAGCTAAGCAAAGATAGAGGAACAACATATAGGCATGCTAGGATAGTGGTAAAAGACCAATTGAGAATGAAGACCTAGTTTCAGATCATGGCAAGAGCAGCATTATTATTTATTATCAACAACAACACAGTCAACTCATGCTTGACAACCCATGAGATGATAGGATTTAAATGACAACATACAGTTAAAAAGACAAGAGGACAGATAGTCATGTAACATGTAAACCTATCTATTGTTGTTGTCAAATGTCTAAGTCATGCAAAGAATGACGTCTTGAGAACACCATGAGAGTCAAGTGGTTTATGAATGATAATGAAGTCTCTGTAAGGGAAGTGTCAACAATCCAACATTGAGAACACAATCACCATAAGCATTACAAGTATCATTATAGAAGTCATACAGAAACCTAAGCAAATGAAAAGAATTGGAAAGAGTGAAATAGTAAGGGCTCGAGTTTTGGTAACCCAATAGCTACCTTTGGCACTTGTAAAAGATCATTACCCACAACCATGAAAGAGCATACACTTATTGTGTTTAGAGAAGGAAATTCATTCTCTTATGTAAAATGCATGATATACACTAAAAAGAATAACAAATACAAAGAAATGAAGTTGCTTGAGCTTGTACAAAATATGAAAGAACCCAGCTCATACGGTCGTGGCCTAAAGAAGCTTTTCTTCACGAAATGTAGAACCCACTTGGGGTTTTTATCAAAAGCCAAAAAATGTTGAATAATATGGGGAGTTTTCTCTATTTTTTCTTCATACAATGCATAATGAATTTCAAATCATCCTTCTGGAAGCAAAATAGAAATAACCAGAAGCTCAAGTTTCTCCATTTGAGCCTTGACCAAGTATCCAAACGAGCATGGGTTCGCCGTACTAAGAAATCAATGCATGCCATTAGTGGAAATTAGTCTATAAACATTGCTCCCTACCCTTCATTTTAACACAAGGCGTTCAAATTTGAGAGAGAAACAAAGTCCCTCCTTCCTTTTTTCATCTTTTGCCTTGTTCCTATTGACTTGGTCCTTGCTCGCTTGATTCGCTTTTTCCTTCATTTTTTGACTTTGGGGACAAGTTGCCTATGGATTTGGGATGTTTCTATGATGCCTAAGTGAACTGCCAAGGTTTTCTTAAGTTTCAAAAAGTTGTAGAAATTTCCTTGCAGGTCATTGTCCCTTCGTGGCCATTTGGAAAATTTCCTTGCGGGTTGTTATCCCTCCATGGCTGTTTGGGAACTTTCCTTGCGGGTCGCCATCCCTCCGTAGCCATTTGGGAACTTTCTTTGCAAGCTATTGTCCCTCCGTGGCCGTTTGGGAACTTTCCTTACGGGTCGTCGTCCCTCCATGGTCATTTGGGAACTTTCCTTATGGGTCACTGTGTGCTCATTGTCATTTTCAAAAGGGCAGCGACCCTCCGACTTCCCCCTTCCAAATCTCCGCATTTCCGGAATTGGTGAAAACTTCAATTTTTCATCATCTAAGGACGATCAACTGAATGTATTCACATGCCTAAAGGGGTTCGCATCAAATTTTCTAGGTGTTTAGACATTGCAAAAAATTCCTTGTAGGTCGTCATCCCTCCATGGTCATTTGGGAACTTTCCTTGCAGGTCGTCATACCTCTGTGGCCGTTTGGGAACTTTCCTTGCAGGTCGTCATCCCTTCGTGGCCATTTGGGAACTTTCCTTGAGGTTGTCATCCCTTCGTGGCTATTTCAGAACTTTCCTTGCAGGTCATCGTCCCTTTGTTGTCATTCGTGGGAACTTTCCTCCTGGGTCATCGTCCCTTCACTATCATCCATGGGAACTTTCCTTCTGGGTCATCATCCCTTTGTTGCCATCCGTGGGAACTTTCCTTGTGGGCCATCGTCCCTCTTTCGTTGTCTATCATTTGGCATCCCTCCACTGTTCGTTGCCCGTCTGCCTGTCGTCCGTTGTCCGCCCACCGCCCAACATCCATCGTTCGCTATTCGTTCGTTGTCCATCATCTACCCACCGCTCAATGTCCATCGTCTGTCGTTTGTTGTCCGTCCATCGTCCATCATCTTCCTATCGCTCGACATTCGTCATCCTTCCAACCTAGGGTAAACTTGCACCCTTGAGCCCACATTTATGTTTATCGTCCAAATGAGCTCCAAATGTGGAACAATGATGAATATTATGATCTTTTAATGATGCATGGATGGATCTAACAATAAGTTTGCAGGATTTGACTAACATTTTCCTTGATTTGCATATGAAAGCACTTACTGCACTTCATGTATGTAGGATTCATGGAACCTAGCACGGATCTGTTGGGGAGGCCCATTTAGAAAGTTGAACAAGGAAAAGCACATAGCTCATGTCACCATTCATTTTATGCCCACCTTTCTTCATAGCACCCATCAATAGAATCGGCATTAGGAGGCCTATGTTAAGGAAGTTAGTGACAAAACTACAAAGGGTGACCTTCAAAGGAACATGAAGGAGCTATTTTATTTTCCACCAAATAATGATGATGGTCAGGAGTTGTCCATCCAGATCAAGAGCGGTATATCTAATTCTCAGAAACACCAATATGTAAAAAGGATGCACTTGATTGATTGAGGAATGTTGCAAACACATCAAGTAAAAAGGTAGTTATTGAACAGTTTTAGCTATAGCAAAAGGGCAATTAGCTAGAAGACAAAATTGTTACGATGATTGGCTACTACAAGACAAAATAGGGAAAAGACAAGATGTATTTTAAATTTCTATATAATGGGGGTTAGGTGAAACCCTAACTTGTATCAAATCTGAGCCACACAATGCAAATCAATCATAGTCATTCATTTAGGCTTTGGAAAACTATAAATAGGGGCTTGCCCCTCATTTGTAAATGGTTGGAGAGCCGGTGTAAAGGAATTATGCAACAATAGAAAGCAACATTGCATGATTTATGGGTGTTTCTTTTGAGTTTGTTCATTATGCATGCATGGTTCTACTTCCATATTAGTTTTAGTTGTTAGTTTCTTGAGTGGAAGTGATAATGGTGTTTGTTGTTACAGTATTTGATGAATTTTCAGCTCATGTTTTTTGTGGTTTGTTGATGATGAATCACTTTGTAAAGCTAGTCTGAGCTTCCTTACTTCATTGTTGCAACTTAGTTCAATTGCATGTTCATGATGTGTGTGTGCAATCTGAAAATTTGTAGTCCTTAGAAGATTGCACTGGTTTTGTGTAACTATAGGTTCCTCTTGGCCAAGAAAAACCTCAATTTAGGAAGTTTTTCTATTGTAGCAGCCTCCATGATTACTATTCATTCATAGCTTAGGTCTAGGAACTTCTTCTCCTCCTTGCCCTTTTGACTGTTCTTTTAATAGTAACCTTAGGCCAAGTTCATTGCACATTGTAAAACCAAATCTAATGATAAAATAGAGTTCTAGACTATTGTATTGAACCTACAACAATTGCACATCAATTTCTACTTCTTAAGAACTTTGTTTTTGAAACCAACTTCCCACACTTTGTAACTCATTCGTAAGTCTACCTTGTGATTCCAACAAATCACATGAATCAACTGAGGTATTTCAAGCACTGTCAAGACCTGATATTAAAGACCTTGGGATAGTGTTATGCAATTTGATTGTGGAAGATTGTCTTTCAAGAGAGGTGATGCACCTATGCATTACCTATGTTAAGAAGTGCATTAAAACACATCAACAGAACTTAGTAGGAAGAAAACACGAGCATTCACCTAAGAGAATAAGCTTTGCAAAAAAATTGAGGTTTATTCACTATCATGCAAAACTAACATTTTCATACAATCATACCATGGAGAAACCTATTGCAAGTATGAATAGTTGGTGTTGTCATTGATGTCAACAAGCTTGGGGGAGATTGTGTTGTCATTAATGTCAATTGGAAATGCTTTGATTAGTTGCACTATGTTGTCATTAGTAAGTGATACTGGTGTCAACCTTTGGTGTTGCTTTGATATGCTTTTATTTGTGGATGATGTTGGTTTGATGATGATAAGTACTAAAGATGATGAGTATGTGTCTTTGGTGCTTGGTTTCCAAGTGCTTTTGAGAAAAAATTGAATAAAAGAGGAAACATTGTGTTGCAAAGGTGTTCTGCTATACATAGTGGTGTTCTAGTTTTGCTCTACATTTATTCTATGTTGAAGATTTGCTTATGTGGTTCAGATGTGTTGGTCAGAAGTGTTAAGAGATTTTATATCTATAATTTCTTGGTTTATATCGTCGTGCAAAGAGAGTTGTGTTCACCAGTGTGTGAATTGTATATTGCAATGGTGTCTAGAAGAAATGGTTTTGCTCCATATTTCTCTGTAGTTTGATTTCTGGTATTGTGATTTTGGAAGTGTGTTGATAATGATCATATCTACCTACAATCAAAGTTGTTCATGGCTTGGTGCCTCGGAAGTTGGCTTCTTGAGTAATAGAGTATGGAAGGTTGTTTAAGTGTACTAGGTGTGTACATTCTTCAGGTAAAAGTTGTGAAGGAATTTGTTGGATTTCAAGGTGTTTGTGGAACATCCCAAATTGTGTTCAAGTGATGTTTGGTGTATGTGAGTTGTCCTTGGATTTGAGGAAGCATGTACTTAAATGTTAATGGTGTTTACACAAGTTTGGCCAACCTTGGGTGTTTACACTAATTGCGGATTTGTTTTAGTGATTGTGGAAGCGTGGCTTGGCGTGTATGAATGTATTTGGGATTGAATTAAGGTGTGATGTGGTCTGCCTTTATTCCTTTCCACCTTGGGAATGTTTTGGTGCCAACCTAATTTGAATTTGCATGGTTGAGGTGAATAACCAATCTTGGAGAAAGTTTTCAAGGTTAAAGAAGGTATAAATAAGTGATGAGTTGATGGAGAATTGACTTGTAGTGCATGTGATGTGAATTGCAAAAGTGTGAAGTGTGAATTTGTGAAGTGCAATGTGAACTTCAATGAGTTAGACTACTGGAAGTAGTGAGCAGAAAGTGTCTACAATCTTCAAGAAGGGTGCGAATGTGTTGGTGATGTTGTGGTGGACTTTTTGTTGCATCGAGATAGATTTCTCACTGTAACATTCTTCTTTCTTCTTTTTTGTAATCTGGCAATGAGCCCTCCTTTCTTTTGAATAGTGAGTCTTTTATATTTAGTGTTGCAATTACTTTATATTGTGAGCTAATCCTCACCATGGTTTTACCCTTCTTGGGTTTTCCATGTAATCTGGTGTTCTATTGTGCATGTTGTCGATGTGTTTCAATTTCTGTTATTTGCTTTCATGCTAAATCATTCTAACAGATTAAGGGTTAATTAAGTTGATGTGGATCAAAATGTTTATGAGGGTTTTGAATGTTTTATTGTACAACTGATTCAACCCGCCCCCACCCCCGCCCCCGCTCTCCCTCTCCCCTCCTCCCTCTCTTAGTTGTCTTGTGTGCATTCAACAAAAGCTCCCAACCATAAGTGACCTTATCATTATTTTTAAGTAAATGCGTATTTATGGAAGCTTGGATGAAATAATTAGGACCATAATTACCAATACTAACATTATCCAAGCAACCTGCAAGAGGGTCATAACAAGACTATTTAATGACATCAATTTGGTTGAAGGAAATAACATCCATTTGAAGACTTCCTCAAACATAATCACAAGGGATAACAATACCACTCTTGAGCCAAAACAAGATGATACATAGACACCAACAATTATCACTAGGGTAAAACTCAATACCCTTCCCCAAGCACCCATTAAATGACAATTTCATTATTTTCATTATTAAGGATATTGATAATTTAAGAAGTAAAGCAACTTCCTATAGACTAATTTGGCCCAATGGCATTAAAAATATCATCTATGCAATCATATACTAAGTCATTAATAGCAAAAGGAAAAGATAAAAGCCAACAAACAACTAATTCAACAAGGATCGTATCAAAGATGTCATATTAGGAAACCTTTATCAAATTCTATGGAGCAATGAGCCATAGTATTATTAAACTCACCTCAACAACAAAGTGTTAGAAATGGGAAATCTTCCTTTGGCAACATACCCTTCAGGTTCCAATTCATAAGCTCATATGCATGCCCAAGTTTTTCCACTTGTTTAATCCATTTCCAAACAAGCAATTTTCCAAGCATGAAGAATGAAAGAATAAACCCAAAAGCATGTATGATAGCAAAGGGAGTAGTTTATTTTGCATTGACTCTTCATTATAATTCAAAGTATCATGTATTCCTTCTCCCATAAAAAATTTCACGGGAGGAAGGGGAGAATATTTCTAGTATCAGACACATCTAGCCTATCACCATTTTTGTGAGAAGAAAAGAGTAAATGCCAATGCCAATTCCAACACTATTTCTCATAGTAACCCTTTTATTGGACAAGGAAACACCAATATCAATACTCACTTCTCCAATCAATGGCTTCCGTCCATTTTTCCAAACATGGCTTGCAGACCATCTCTATGAACACCCATCCCACTATCAACATTGCTATCACTAGTTTTGTTGCTATTAGCACCCCAATTTCCCAAATTTAATCCCTCTTGCTCAGATGGATACCCTTCTTGCATTTGCTTCTATTATCATGCACCCAAAGAATCAAGATCCATAATTTTCTTCTTCACACAAATAAAAGGGAGACCAACATTGGTTTTCACCTTTTCCTTCCTATAGTTGTTCATCTACACCTACACACCCATATGTAAAAAACTTCCTCTCGTTATGTTTTGATGGATCAATAGCTCTTATTGTAGCATAGTAGAGAGGACGCCAACAAAGGTTGTGGAGCTTTGTTTTTACAGACGTCGAGTGTATTTACTTAGAAAGTTTCTCTAAGCTTTCCAACAAATCAATTTGTGCATATGCTGCAATCTTATTACTCCGCCAGAACATATTCCATCAATGCGAAGAGGGATGACCATACCTCTACTATCCTATCCTAAAGATGTGATATCAAGTAGAGGGGGACCGGAATCGTGCCTCCTTTAACATTCTTGTGCCCCCAATAGCTTTGAGTCAACTTTTTTAATATATTATTTTGTCCACACAATATATTGCGTGAAAATGAGCTTCTATGGGGGTTGTGAAAAAACAGAAAACAAAATCCAATGATACACCGTTGGCAAGTGAGGATATAACATGAAGGGACTTCTCGATGTGAAAGAGCATTACAATGGAGCCAGAGAATAATGATGGCAAGACATAAAATAGCAACTTAAAAGGCCACAACCGGGAGAAATAAGTCACTAGGGAAAAAGAAAGCAAGATTCTAGGCAAGGCAAAAAGAAATGGCAATGAAAAACCAAAACCCAAGGCACAATGCACACAATGGGACCATAGAACTAGCAAGACATGGATGTCAAAAATACACAGCAAGAACCAAAAGCCAAATATTTTAAGAAGCCTTCTCTAGGCACTTTTGTACTCTAGTAAATTCTTTTTTTTATTAATATAATACATTTTTCCAATAAAAATATTTTAAGAAATAAGTCATTAGAGAAAAAGAAACAAAGACACTAGGCAAGGCAAAAAGAAATGCCAATGAAAAACCAAAACCTAAGGCACAATGCACTCAATGGGACCACAGAACCAGCAAGACATGGATGTCAAAAATACATAGCAAGAACCAAAAGCCAAATATTTTAAGCCTCCTCCAAGCACTTTCTTTTATTAATATAATGCATTTTTCCAGCATACACCGAAGAGTTTGGGATTTCGAACCACAATATAAAAAAATATGTAGAGGACCCACTATCACATCTAGTTTTGTCAACCATATTTATTGTTCATTCTAGAGTTTGACATAGCACCTTGAGAGGCACTAAATTTTATGAACATCTCACCGCTAGAAATGAAAATTCTGTTTAAAAGTTGTGAGATAAGCAAGAATACATGACAATTTCTTAAGACCCTCAAATTCTTGAAACCTCTTTTGGAAAACAGATTCCATAAAACTAATCACATAAAAATTCAGTTTTCATCACTTTGGTTGGGTTAATTTGCTGAACAATTGTGTATATTCTCAGTACACATTTATATTGTGTATATTCATGCATAGGTATTCTCAGTCCAATGACCTGGGATACCAATATAATTTTTGTCGTCTTTCTTTCAATTTCTTTAATGCTTTCCTCAACGTGTGGAGGACGTTAAATGAGTTGTTTTTTAGTCGACCTTGTTTCTTCGACCTTATCATCTTGGAGATTCTAGAGTGATTTTTTTTTCTCTACGCATGCTGAGAGAAATGTCATAAAGTCTCTATACAAATGATTGAAAATCTTGTTATGGAGAATTCACAACCAGAGCTGCACTGAGTATAGTAAAATTCCGTGTTACGGTCACTTGGGACGAGAGTTCCTGAGGATGGAAGTTCTGAAGGCTTTAACATCTATCGAGGAGGGAAAAAAATAGGTAAAGGGACTTAAAGGTATTTACTTTACTTTGACTTGTGTTTGAGATGATCATTACCTGGTATGAGACTTCATATTCATAAAAATATGGGTAGAAACTATTTTGGATGATGAGCAAAGTCACTCTAAACCACCAATCAATTTAATGGTCTTATTTAGTCCTTAGTATCAAAATAGTTTTCGTGAGCCTGAAGTATGCTTTGTGAATTTCTTATAGTACTATACATATTCAATAAGAGTAATAATGCCAATTGCAGAGAACAAAATAATGTACCATCCAAGAGAACAAACAAGACGACCATGGGGATGTTAAACTCCAAACTGTAATGTTCCCTTCTCATCAGTAATCTGTTCAGACACTCATCAGCCTATTCCGGAAGCTTGTAGGCGTGTATGAGGTAAAATTAGGGTTTCCAGTTCGGACGTTCCTTGGCCTTTTTTGTGAGTTTACTATTTATAGTAAATTCTATTTTAAGCAGTATGGTGTTTGTCAGGTTTCAGTACTTCATTTCCAGTTGGTGCATTTATTTGCAGTTCATGTTTGACCACATAAGGCATTTTTATGTTGAATAAAGGCATCAAGGTTATATTTTGCAGTTGAGCCCCCTTGGCCTAGCAAGACAACTTAAGTTGTGTTTAAAAGGGGGACTTGGAAGGGGTATTTTATCATAAAAGTGATTTTATTGATTAATGCCTTGAGAAATGAAATGGACGCCTTTTTGAAGGAGATAATATTATAAATTAAAGATTTTAATATTGCCTTGAAAAGGGGGCGCAGTTTTGAGAAGCTGAAGAGTTTGTGGAATTTTGAAGAGTCCTTGTGACTATTGGCATCTTTTCATGAGGAGTTGAAGAGTCTTATACTCTTCTATAAAAATGAAGGTTTTATTTCAGTTTGCACCTATCAATGAAAATATACTGTTATGTTGTCGGAATGACATTTGAATACTTGCTTCGAGGATGCTACCTCCTAGCCAACTATCCAATTTCATGTTTGAAATATAACATCTAGTTGGAATTTTCTGCTTCTCACATTAGACTAGCAGATTGAGCATCAAGATTGAAGAATTTTGGAGTATTTTCATAGTTTTGATTTCCTGGTTTTTCAACAGCTGAAGCTGATTTTTGTTCATATCTATTTGAGTGATTTTATTTTCATTCTGGGTATTTTGGCAAATCAATTGTTGATACAAGGTGCCACCTTCCACAAAGAATTGGAATTTAATTCCAAGTAATTATTTTTATCTTGCAAAATCGAACTTCTAAGGAGGCCGTACCATTTAGAGGAGCATTGGGATTTGTGCCAAATTAATGGGAGTTGCTGGTGGTTGTTTCTGGATTTCATCTTGGGCGCCATACCTCTAGGAAGCATTTGCAACTGATATCTCGTCATTCAGAGGTGAAATGAGTGAGTTATGAGTATTTTACTGGTTTCGAGTTTGCTGATATGAATTTCCAGAACACAGAATTTTACATCAGATTTATAAGTTTTCAGTTTTAATCATATTTCTGTCATTGGAAAGCAAAGAACATTATTGGAATTCATTCTTATCTTCTTATCTCATTTCTCTATCATTGTAATTCATGTTTTTGCAGTCTTTAGAATTGTAAGGTTCTGATTAGTAGTACTAATCTAACCCATTATTATTGCTGCAATTACTTGATTAAAATTCTCATTAAATTACCCCTGGAT
The DNA here is from genome assembly GCA_007258455.2 of Sequoia sempervirens. Taxonomy (NCBI): domain Eukaryota; kingdom Viridiplantae; phylum Streptophyta; class Pinopsida; order Cupressales; family Cupressaceae; genus Sequoia; species Sequoia sempervirens. The sequence goes on from VDFB02116137.1 coordinate 113,738, forward strand.
GGTTTACCGCCAGTGTGGATAAATCTATTTGTAACTCTCTTATACCCACTTCGTAGTGGAGAATCCCCACAGCTCTATGGATGCCCGCCGCAGCGGATGAATTGTTTTTATTGTAATCTTTTCCCCCCACTGTTTGGTGGTAGTGTGGAAATGCTTTTCATGTAATCTTTTCCCCCCCACTGTTTGGTGGTAGTGTGGAAATGTTTTTTTTCATGGCTGGTTATCCGCCTATCAGTTTTTAATTTCAATTTTCAACACTCCGTCATATGTTAGCACCTCGCCCTCAGTGGGATCTTGAGTGCACATTCTTGATGTCGAGTAGTTCTTTCCAGTTTGGTTTTTTAGTTTGATGCTAACGCTAATCCAGTTAACTATTGCTGGTTATGATGTGTAATTCCTTCGAAAAAATTGGTTAGCATATTTCACAAACCTTGCTGTCTGAGAGAACAGAAAGACAGAATATATGGACCAGAAACTCGGCTATATCTCACCAATTCAGTTGTTACCATCATGAGGAGTGTTGTCATTAATTAAACCCTGTAGCAGACTAAAAGGTACATACAATGAAGCAGATTTTTGAACTTAATGCCACTGCGAACATGGAGCAGCAAGTTGAGAATTGTGTTCCGAATCATTTCTGACTTGCCTCATCATGCTCCAACATGTTTGTCTGTACTTTCTCTATAATGAAGAACCATCTCTTGAGAGGACAGGCTCGTATGGTCATTAGAGATATTAATGGTTATACTCGGCAGTTCGAAAACTTGGCTTCATTGTGCTATCTCATTACAGATATCCTTTAAACCATTATTCAGCTCAACAAGATTAAAAAGGCTATTATGTTCAGCATTTGTTACCCTCTATCATAACCCTTCAAAGTATTGGGTTGTCATTTTGCTTTTCTCCTCCATTATCTCGGGTAGAATTTCAACATTCATAATTTCTTGGATGGAGAACATCATTCTCTCGGTCATAATTAGATCTCCATGAAAACCAAGGATTGTGGTTATGGGGATTCTTAGCCAGCCTAAGGTTGGGTCACTTCACAGGGATATCCTCGCCAACATCAGGTTTTCTTTTATACTGCAGGCTAAGATTCTACCGAGTGTGGCCCATCTTCATTCTGTTCTACTATTATTTCATTCAAAATATAGATTTGCTAAATCTGCAGCCTCTTCATTATATTCTATTATAATGTACCATGCACTTGCACGTCATCGGAGAAGAAATCTCTTCTCCTGAAGACAATTCTTCTATTATTGTGCTGATGGATAATTTAACATCTTCTACCTACATTTTCAGTCTCTTGGCTTTTTTCATCACCTCCATTAGCATGAGCGTCAGTCTGAACAGCATTATGAAAATCTAAATTCTTCAAGCTCTGTCTATGAAACCAGCCCTAAGAGAGATGGCCTATTCTCTTTAAACTTTAAAGTGATTGCTTTTCTTGACCATTGTTCTCCCCATCCAAAATTTAGTCATGCCAATGGTGATTAGGTAAACTATCAAAGTTGCTAGTCCTGGGGCTCCAAGTTCCTCTTCTATGTCTATTAATTCTTCTTCATCATGAGGCCCCAATTTAGCACCTACACACCATTCTTCGGGTAGATTCTCAATAAAGGCCCATTAATCAGAAAGAGGATGTCCACTGAGATTTAGGCAAATACTTAGCATTCAAATTCACTCTTACGGAGATGCTGCAGAAGAGGTTATGAAGAGCATTACAAACAAGAAGACTACAAATGCTTTTGATCGCAGTTTAAAACTCAGATTTGTGACTCGGGACTCGGCAAAACTCAGCAAATTAAAAAATATAAATTATTACATAATTTTAGATAACATGCAAAATACTATTAAAAAAGTATAAAAATGAATTTAGACAATACATAGCTAAGAAAATTGTTTGAAAACTCACTCTAATCTACAGCACAAAATATTTTGAAAACAAAAAATGGTTTCGACTAGCTTGGCTAGTTTCTGGTAAGTAATGACAAGAAACTCCACAAACACTTGGCATGTGGAAATTTCAAAGCATTATTCGATGTTTTTCCTTTGGACAAATTTCGGTTAAGTACTAACAAGGAGATGTGCCTCGCAAATAATCGAAGAGTTTTAAAACTATGCTTTCCATGACAACTAGAGGACATTTAAAGTAGTTTGAAAAACAAAGTTCTGAAGGTACAAGGGCACTAGCAATATGATTTATTTTAATAGGAAAGAGAGAGAACAGACAAGGATTAAAGCTTTAAGATTCTGTAGGTTGGAAATTCAAGTCATGTATATGGATTCAACTATGCTTGAACCCTTCTCTTTCTAAACATTCCGGGTCTACCTTCTAGACTCCTCTTTGGGGATATTTTAGAACAATCAAGTAGACCCAAAACATTGGAAAGAAAAAGGTTCAAACACGGTTGTATCCAGCTATATGACTTGAGATAGGCATGGATTTTTAAGCAAAATCACACATTCAGAGCAATTGTAGCATTTGGTGTTTAAATGGATAAAAGCTCATAAAATCCCATGAGTTTAAGCCTGATGGAGAAATAAGTAAGATATCAAACTCATTCCATCTAGACAAGGACAACCAGCTCTGATTTTTCCAATTCAGCCAGAGAGCTTCCAAATGCAACTGCAGATGAGCAGTGAGAGAACTGCCAGCCCAAAAGGAGGCAAATCTGGAAAGGAAGCATGAAAAAAATTTAAAATGAGGAGAAAATTCCAACCCGCCAAGGAACAAACCAATAGCTTGTAACTACTTTAGAATCCCATAATGTTTAAACAAAAAAGACACCAATCCAGAAAAAGACATCAAAGGGGAGTTGTGTTGGTGGTAATAAGCCTGCAAGCTCCATGTGGATCCAGCGACCAAAACCAGAAGAAGCTTTGAGATTCCATAGGTTAAAAATTCAAGTCATGTATATGGATTCAACTATGCTTGAACCCTTCTCTTTCTAAACATTCCGGATCTACCTTCTAGACTCCTCTTCGGGGATATTTTAGAACAATCAAGTAGATCCAAAACATTGGAGAGAAAAAGGTTCAAACACAGTTGTATCCAGATATATGACTTGAGATAGGCATGGATTTTTAAGCAAAATCACACATTCAGAGCAATTGTAGCATTTGGTGTTTAAATGGATAAAAGCATATAATATCCCACCAGTTTAAACCTGATGGCGAAATAAGATATCAAACTCATTCCATCTAGACAAGGACAACCAGCTCTGATTTTTCCAATTCAGCCAGCGAGCTTCCAAATGCAAATGCAGATGAGCAGTGAGAGAACTGCCAGCCCAAAAGGAGGCAAATCTGGAAAAGAAGCATGAAAAAAAATTAAAATCAGGCGAAAATTCCAACCCACCAAGGAATAAACCAATAGCCAGTAACTACTTTAGAATCCCATAATGTTTAAAAATGAGGCTCATGACACCAATCCAGAAAAGGACATCAAAGGGGATTTGTGTTGGTGGTAATAAGTCTGCAAGCTCCATGTCGATTCAGCAAAAATAACAAGCGACCAAAACCAGAAGAAAACCACACATCTATGTGATGCATATGAGAGAAGGGGAGGAAAGGGAAAAACAACACCAAAGGTCAGAAGTAGAAGCAAACATTGAGAGAAACTAAGTGCTAGCATATTGGGCATAAAAGATAAAAAGGAATAGAACCAAGAATTGGAAACGATATGAGAAATACAAATTACCAAGAATACCAAGAGGTGAGGATCCAGAATTGGAAGCAAACAGTAAGAGAAACTAAGTGCTAACACATTGGGCATAAAAGCTACAAAGGAATGGAACCAAGAATTGGAAACTGTGCGGGAAATACAAATTGCATTAGTTCCAATTTCCACCAAAACCAAACAGTTAAGATAACCAATTCTTTAAGTAACAATTAAAAAACTTAACAATCCTCATGAACCCTGCCATTAGTAATAAGGCTGTTGAACTCTCTAAGTCGGCATCATTGTCTAGAGAGAGAAGTTTATCTTTGAATGGAGAGCATTTCTCTTGAATCCCTGTGTTAGCCAGACAATCAGCTACAGTACTTCTGTCTCTGAAGCAATGGATAAACTTGACAATATAAAAAATTCCCTTTAGAGGGAGAATTTTCCCAACAAATTTTTGAAGTCACCAAGACTGCATCTTACCAATGTTAATTATCAGGTTTCCAAAAATAATGCCCCTCATAATTAATTTTGAATCCCCTTCTACAAGGAGATTTCTGATCTTATCATCAATATCCATGTGCAATCTAGTACATATATTGTTTTTATTAGAATCAACACCAACTAATTTAGAATTACATGTGTATTTTTTTAAGTTCTGGAATTGCTTTCAGGTAGTACATGAAGTATGGTATTTACTGCTTAAATAGTTAACTTATTAAGAACAATTCAGTCTTACAACTTGATACTAGAACAGCCTTGAGGAATTTTAAATTAAACTGTGTAAACTTTTTTTGTTAAAACATTTTGGACCATTGTAAGTGATCCATCGTCAGGATAAGGAATGAATAGAGGTTGGATTGCAGATGGAGCCGAAAATGAAAGAGAGGACCAAAGAAAATAATAAATTAAATATATTACATGCACATAAGAAATATCACAAGGAATGCAATTTATATTACCCATCTTCGTAGTTAGTTTATATTTTTCTTCTATTATTGCATTCATTGTGACATGTATTTTTTGCATCTAATATATTCAGCTTATTATTTTCTTTCATCCTCCTTCCTCTTATTTTCCACTGCTCCTCTTGTCAAACCTCCCATTCCATCCTTTTTAAGTTGCTCAATCTTCAATCCAACTTTCTATTCATTTCTCGTACTGATGATGGATCACTGACTATGATCCAGAACATTGATGCAAAAAAAGCTTATATGCATTTTACTTCAAAAGCACTATCAAAACCATTGTCATGGACTGTGGAAAACTCATGCCTGCTACTAGAACAGCTTATATAATTATTACACTGAAATTGGTATTACAACTTGAAGAGTGGATTTTTTAAGACACGAACAGCTCATCTAAGTAATACATTGAGACTGGCATTACGGCTTGGCTGTTGTGATCTGAATCCACCATTCACACTCCTACTTTGGGACTAGAATGGCCAGTATTAACGGCTCTGGCAGACATGGGCAGGCATACCTGGATACAAACACGCCCAAGGGCAGCACACCAAATTCAAACCTAGGTCTTGTCACAGTAAGCACCTTAACTTATCACTCCATCACCAGAGAGAAGACCCTAAAGATGTGATCCAAGAAATAAACTTTTAAGTTCTAGTCAGACACGTAATCAAATGCTTGGCCTACATCTTTGGTAGATGAATTTTACAAGGGACTACCACTTGAAATTTAAAGGTAGAACTGATTTTCATATCACAAAGGTGGAACTGTTTCTGCATGACAGATAGTTGTATTATCAAAATAAAATATCAGAAGCTAAAAGCATCCAAAAACTCCCAATGTCTCGGGCTATTGTCAACAAGGGCTTTAAACATGCATTTACAATCACTTTTTAACCGTATGTAAAATCATTGTATCTGAAACTTCAGCCATTTATATTTTGCTTTCTTTTTCTCTTTCAGCATCCATTTTATGTTTCAGACTGCATGTTTAGATAGCATCTCAACAAATAATTTTAGAAGTGCAATCACTACCAGTGTGATTTGAAGTTCCCCCCTATAATTACAGTCAATGATAGTTAACTGATACCATTGCAGAAGGGTTAACCTTAACCCAAACTACATTGATATCAATCCTGGCTTATCATGGGGAACAAATAGTCTTATTATGTTTGGATGCTTTTGAAGTAAATCAAGCTTAAGCAATTATCCTTATATTGGTCATACAGCTAAGCTGAGTGTGGCATTTTGATAGAAAGTTTGGTCTTCAACCAAGGTTTTTGTTGATCTGGATCAACAAAATAGTGAGCAACAAATTGTGCTGCCTCATCATCCATCAGCTGCCTTGCCCAATCAACTCTTTTTGATGGATCACTTCCTGGGCCTGAACACCTACCACAACATCAATAAGAACAATGTGCAAGTAAATAGTTTGCCACATTATCAATAAGAAATCCTATAGGAATACACTTCAGCAAACCTGTATTCATAGAAGCAAGCACTCCTTTCATTTTCAGCTTTATTCCAGTTATTCCAGCCCTCTGGTTTTACACATGCATCCATCCATGTATATGCGAATACCACTCTGCCAAATGGTGCCCATGGCCGTCCAAGATGCATATAAGAGTTTTCTCCATTTCCAGTGATGATACACCTACATATTGCAATATTTTCACAAAGTTTAGTCTTCTTTTCATTATTCAACAGGAAAAACAGGGCAGTGAAGCTTTTGCATTGCTACTATATAACACCCACAAATTTTGTGTTTGCATAAGACAGATTTTGTAAAACAAGTTGGTTGTAATTGAGACAAAATGATGTGCAATAAATATTCATCCTCTTTTACATTCGATGAAGGTAATTTCTTAAGAATGAAATATTTGAGAGAAAAGCTTTGTCAATTAGGAAAGAACCTGGAGGGTTAAAAAACCCAAAACAGTGGATCTTCTAGAAATCACCATTCCTCTCCCATGCTAACAAAGTTTAAAGTTGTTGAGTGTACTTTGTAGGTCCCCCTCTTGTGATTATTACCAAGGTACATGAGCTAAAAGGTCACTGAGAAATGACTACTCATGGAAAGTAGTCATCACAGTGATAATTTAGTGTTAAAAATACTCCAAATAGTGAAAAACAAATTAAAAAGATCTAACTAATTCTATGCTATGGAAGCTCCATTTTTTTACAAATAAGATGTCGAGTGCAAACATCTCACATTGATAATGACTGAGAGTCGAGGTAGGTTTATAAATTATAAGGTATCACATGAACCAAGAACTTAGCCAATTGGGAAAGAGGCTAGAGGATGAAAAGCCAAAGCAGTGAATTTTCAAGAAATTGCCATTCCTCCATAATCCTCAAACTAACGCATGCTTGGAGGTGTTTGTTGCTTTGCAGGTCCCTTAAGTTACAATTATTTGATTTAGTATTAAAAATAGTTTACCTAGGGAAAGATGCCATGAAATAAAAATATCTAACTAATACAACACTATGAAGCTCCAATTACAAACAAAATATCTATAAAAGAGAAACAAGCAGGCTGACTTTAATTTGCTTTTAGACAACAAAATGTGTATTCTAGTGGGAAAAGTAAAGAACAAATACGCAAAGTAGGATGCTAGCATGAAGATTAATCTTAGTCTTAAGACAGTAAAAATATGATATCCCCCACAATCCCTGTCTTACAGTAGACAGTGTAATATGCCCATGGATATGGGAAAAGTAGGAGGCATCTAGGTAAATGGGAACCTGGAACCTCAACAAAGGTTAGATTCCATTTTCAATTAGAGTTCTAGGTAGACAAGCAAGATCATTATCCAAGGCTTGTTGATGCACAAAGCAATCTTTTTGTTTATTAAACTTTCCTGTGGTTTACTGATCTTCCTTTTTATCAGTCCTGGCATACAATTTGTACCCTGATCAAGAAGGGGGTTTTTCAACCTTCCTTTTTACCTACAAGGTTGAATGGTAAGGCACTTCTCTGTCAGGAGTTCATTGTCAAATTGGTGTTTCTGCATTGCTGTGAAATTGTGAATATATCTAAGTCGCTCATCAAAGCAGCTAACATGAAAGCCATGTTAAAGTTGAGCTCATTGAATATTCGTATTTGGTCAAGGAAGAGACCTTAATGTTAAAAAATATTCATTGCCTCAAGAGCGAAGTCCAAAATATAGTGAGGAACAAAACCAAAAGATGTAGCACAAAACAATAACCGGACAAAAGACTTTAAAAATAAGCCAATTAAATAAACCCACATGCTCAAATAAGAATGCATTAGCGGTCTTGCCTAGCTTACCCAAGCATGATAGAAAGCAAAGTTATTCAAAGTTTTTATTAACCCACCCCAGTGAAGAATCTTTTATACTTCAAGGTCCAGACTCCAAAGAGACTGCCAAAACAGTTTCAACACACTTGAAGGTCTTGTAAAAAGTACTATGGACCACACTTAATTTTTTTGAAACAATTTCACATTGTCTGTAAATCTTTTGGATAATCTTGTGTAATTAAATTTCAAGCAATGTTTTCTGTCATCATTTTAACAGATAAAAGGCTACATGAAGAATTTGATGTAAAAAAAATATGGCTTCCTTGCAAGATGGAATGCTACGGATATGTTTTTTATTGCATCAAAGCTAACCTATATCAACAACAACAATAGTTGAATAGACACATTAAAGATGCCTATCATGAGCTCTAGCTCACAAGTTACAACTGCAAATACAGACTAAATTATTGGGATTTCTATGTCAAAATAATAGTTTAAAATTCTAGAAAATTCATAAGACTGACATCCTTGGTGCTGATGGCAATTTTAAGATTTCTTGGAAGAGGATTGGAGCATCAGTATTTCTCTGCTAGATAGTCTTTAGTCTTGATAGTCACAAGAATACCCAGTCCAAGTGCTACCCTGCAATTTATTTCTTAAGTTCTTTAGTCCTTGGAAGCAAAAAAACCATTTCTTTGCACTCATTATATTGTTCATTAATTTAAAAACTAAGTTACGATTAGTTTTGGATTAGAATGCGAATGAATCGATGCAGAACAAAAAAAATTTGGATTTGGGTACGGCTTGGGTACGGCAATACAAAAAACATATAAAAATCAGAAATATATACATATTTGCAGTAGTAATTAAGTTCAGAATACACCACCATATTAATAGTCTAATAACATAGCAAAAATACATCACCACTTTCATAGTCACTAAGTCAAATATTAAAATATTAGTGATTACTCGATTGTCATGATATAAAATTATAAATTCAAGTTCAAACATAAAATGTCAAACGTTTACAATCAGCCATGGCCCATTATTGATCATTGATCAATCTGAATCATATGGGTCATCAGTATCAAACAAACTAGCATTATTAGATGCTACATTTTGCGTAGAACCACAAATAGCATTCGTGGCACTCGCACAAGCACTGCCACTAGCAGTAGCAGTAGCACCGACACTACCACTCTCACGATCAGTAGCTGCTTCAGGCTCATACTCATCATCAATATCAAGTGCAGCTAAGTGACTTGTGGAAGCATCCAAGTCAAGCTGCTCTGGCTCAATATCCCACCTCCTTGTGTCTCCTTCTTTGTAGGAAGTTTGCTTGTGTGTAAGGAGGCGCAAGTTTGAATGCACATACACCAAGTCCTCTGCCTTTTTTGAATGCAGCCTATTGCGTTTTATTGAGTGGATGAAGGAGTATGTGCTCCAATTCCTCTCTGATGAAGATGAACTAGCAACCTATTAAGAGTCAAGACCAAATTAAATAGTTAAGAGTTACAAAATTTAACTAAACAAAATTATTAATTAATATAAAATTATAAATTAAAATTAAAATTACAAACTATAAAACTTACTTGGGATAAGATTTTTATTGCAATTGGTTGGATGTGCATGTATTCTTGCCCATGGAAATACCACCAACTATGACCATCTACCCTGTACTTGTCTCGAAGAGCATCAAGATTCTGAGCAACACTACCGGAGCATGCAAAAGCCATGAACTCAGCCCTCACTCGATCACGTTGGTCACGATCAGTGAAGAGTCTCCGAATTGCTGCCTTGTAACCTTGAGCCACTTCAACATCCCTATATGGAGCAACTCTTGATGTAACAGAAAGAAGCTCAGGACTATAATATTTGGGACTCAATGCAAAAGCAAGAAGATGCAATGGAGTGGTCATTTTGTTCCATCTATCAACCATGATTTCCTGTAGCTCTTTGAAGAACTTTTCATCAGGATCTTCCTCTTTTGCATTGATGATGGTTTTCATCTTCTCAATCATTGAGTCGATACCATCATATACTTCTCCCAAACAAGGTCTATCCATGTCTGTGTAACGGATCATGCTCAGTATAGGCTCAGTGAAACTGACCAGGTACTCAACACGATCCCACCAACAATCATCTAGTATCCTTTGCCTGATCCTATTTGCCCTTTCACTGCTAGATTGCTTCCATATGGCCCAATTAGGGCTGATTACCATGGCACAAAGTGCCTCACGAACCTTTATAAGTCGTCTCAACACAATTGTGTTGGAGGCAAAACGGGTCTCTGCAACCTGTTTGGAAATCAAAATTAAAATTAAAATGTAATTTAAATTTACAAAATCAAAATTTAAAATTAAAAGAAAACTAAAAATTTAAGAATATTGAGAATTTCAATTAACTTACCTTCAACAATTCCAATTTTGAGAATTGTCTAAATATTCCTTGTGTCATATGGTGGTTGGTGACAAACATCTGGATGTCTTCGCCCTCAGCATACACTTGTTTGATCCACTCAATTTTGGATCCAATTTTTTGTAGCATTAGATTGAGGGAGTGGACAGCACAAGGTGTCCAAAAAATGTGTGGATACTTCTCCTCAATCAATAACCCAGCAGCCCTACAATTTTTGGCATTGTCGGTTATAACTTGCACAACATTTTGATGGCCCACATCTTCAATGGCTTGGCAAAGGATGTTAGCAATAAATGGACCATCTTTCACCTGTCCCTCACAATCCACTGCTCTCAAAAACATTGCCCCTTTAGGGGACACGGCAATAACATTGATCAATGGGCGATTTTTTGCATCTTTCCATCCATCAGAAACGATGGTCACCCCTGTTTCAATCCATGAATCCCTTATGGGCTTCAAAGAGTCTGCTACATGTTTCACCTCTTTCTCCAATAAGGTGCAACGCACCTTCTCAAAACTTGGGCCCTTATACCCCTTTGGAGCCTCATTAATAGATTTCACCATTTTTTGCCAATATGGTGAACGAACAACGTTGAATGCCAATCCATTGGCATAGACACATCTTGCTATGTCTTGATCAGCAATCTCTCTTGCCTCATTCTGAAATGAAACTTCCAACGGTCCCTTAGATCTTTTATTTGATGAGGGCACGGTTTGCTCTTGAGGGATGTTTATAAATGGATGGCTTTCTGTAGGTGGAATATAAGTAGGTGGTGTAGGGGGTTTCATGGATTGAGATCCTTTCTTCAAAGGATGGTTTTTTTTAGCACTAGTAGCTTTTTGATCTGCTTTTTCTTGCTCAGCAATATATTTCAACACTATGTCATCTGCAAGGCCTTTTCCATCACCTTCTGGAGGTCCCGGACAAGGTTTGATGCCAATATCAGGGATACTACACAAGTGGGCTTTGACTCAATTGTATGAGCTCGTGTATTGAACTTTGCAATGACCACAAATCCAAATAAATACTCCACCACCTGGACATTGTTGAACCATTTCTACATATTTCCAAAGGGGAGAGGTTGCACTTATTTTGAAACGAGATTGGCCTGAATTAGAAGCAGATGCCATTGTAATACCTAAGGGCCAGGGCACAATAGATTGAAATAATTTTGGTATTGAAATTTGAAACTAAAAAGCTTAAAAGAATGAGAACAATCAACAAAAGTTATAGTAATACAATAAAAACAAAACTAAATAGTTCATTTGTTAAACAGAAACTTAAAAAAAATGTAAAAAAAAAATCAAAAAATTTCAAAGAAACCTACCTTTTTTGAACAAATCTTGCTCTACAGTCTTCTTGAATCTTGGCAAACACTTGCAAGTGCTTAGGAATAGCACAGCAATCAACCTTGAACCACCAACGATCAGCCTTCAACTTTGTTCGAGCTTGTGCAAGCAAAAGAGCAAGTTCAGCAATGGAGGCAAAAAAATTCGTTTTTCTTTCACAAATTGTTAAAATGAAGTTGTTTTTACCTTTTTAGTGTGTTTGGAGGTCGAAATTAGGGTTGCAATGAATATTTTAATGTTTAGAAGTCAACATAAGGTCAAACAAACAATAAAAAATGATTAAAAAAAGTCGTTTTTTTTCAAACTGCGCTTTTTGACGCGAAATTCGGCTCGGATTCGGCTCGGATTCTTCATGCCGAATCCTGGAAGATCCTGATCACTGAAGAATCTGAGAATCCAAACCCGATGATCACGTGCGAATTTCATATGCAGACGATAATGCGTGTCTATGTCATTATCGGGAGGCTAGGTATGGCGAATCGGTAACTTAGTTTAAAAACAATAATCGGATCAAATGAATAGAGAATGGAGAACTCAAACCACATTTATTCCTAAGAGTTGGTCACTTTCCAATGTTATGAATTTCAAACCACAAATGCTAATTCCACATAACCTTTATGAAAAGAAACTAAGCTAAGATAGTATCACGAGAATCCATGATGCAAAAGAAAAAACAAAGCATACATAAAGGATAACTACTAGATGTACCTTAGGAAAAGCCCAACCTTCAAATCCTAGACAATTCAATGTATTATCTCCAAGAAGGGATTGAAATACATTCACAAAGTTCTCCATCGCGGGGCCTTGGCTGACATTAAGCAACCCAATTGCATTTATGTGATCAATCCAACAGCATATGGGAACCACACATCCCACTCCATGCCTTCCTTAGGATCCTGTCACCACATATGCAACCTCCTTGAGGTGCTCCAATGCATACTCACACCACTACCCACGTGCTTGTTTTTATAGGACAAGCTTGCACAAAACCATTAAACGGCATTATACAAACCACAAGCCAAAACCATGTGCTCTAAACCATGACCCTCGATATTAAATGCATTTACCCAATGTGCCACCCACTTTAAATACATGGCCAATGTCCCACACAACTTACAAGTGTCCCCAAAAATGCCCATTCTAGCGTGTGGTGTGCACATCCTAAGATGCACCACAATTCAATAACAATAATATATTATTATTGAAGGTGTATTAACACCTTTTTCCAATATTCTCTCAGTTGTATACTTTGCATAAAGGGTCAAAGATAAAATCAAACATATGGGGGATGATCCCCATAGCCTATTTGCACAATCTAAACTTCCATGTGTTCATAGACTTCACCAAGCAGCTATAACAACTAGAACTACACATCAATGCACCCCAATAGCACATGAATAGTAGTGAATTCTACCACGATGGTGACATTTTGACTGTCACATAGGTCATGACCATGTCCTATTAACCAAAATCCAAACACAAACTCCAAAGTTCAACTACAACAAACAAGTTTGAGTATCGTCTTGGCGGGAGCATCCTTGGTTCTTGTCAATCTTGCATTAACCAAAAAAAAATATTTTCTTTCATTTTTTTGTTCTTGTTCAATTCTTGCTCAGTTCATGTTAGTGTATTCATCATATTTTCTCACTAGACCCTATGGATCTTGGTTTACATCATGGACATGTTCATTCTCCTTATTCCAAGATTTGAGCGCGATTGGATCTTTTTTTGGCAAGTTATCGATTCCAGATTTCATGGCAGTTTCTTAAACCGGCATTGAAATAATTTGCAAAGTGAGCAGCTAATTTGATCGTTGGAGGATCATTCCCGTGACTTGCGGATCTTAACGATGTGATTTTAAATGTTCCGTGGAGTGACCTCGACCTTAAATATAGGTCCACACTTCATCCTATGCATTCACCGAGGAGTAATTCAAATTTGAAGCCGACCTATTCATGCGCACGTTACATTTTCCTTCATAGGAGATTGTGATGATCTTTGGCCGACGCGAATGTTTCTAGACCTACAGATATGATATAAAGCTTGTAATAAATCATTAGAAAAGCAATGAATAATAAGTAGATAAGTTCTTGATCCGAATTGTAAGATTTCAACTCACATATAGGAGCATATTGGAATGTTGTATTTTTGAACATGTTGTATTAGGCCTGTGAGCCAAATCTTTAAGCTTGGATGTTGTCGACTGATTGTAACTGAGATTTCTGTTAATGAGAAGATTTGCATATGCATTTGCCTCCATATTTTTGTGTTGCTTCTGTTGTGTTACTCTTGCTGCATGGTCTGAATTATTCTCTTTGAGGACCCTCCTACTATGGTTGCGTCACATCTCTTCATAGTTGTCAACAACTTCTTCGTGCTTCAATGATGTTCTACATGTTCCTCTCTTTTTGGGACATTATTTTGGTTGGAGACTTCTTAGTCCATTCACCTTTCTCTTTTTTGGAGAGCATTTTTTTCCATGTGGTTTTCTCCTTTTCTTTAGCTATGAGAGATTATATTATTTTTACATAGGCACCTCACCAGGCCTTGTTTGTCCATCATGCATTTTATTTTTAAGGTTTTTAGCTACTCAATAAGTTCATCTTAAGGGGGGTATTAGAGTAATCATGCATTAACTAATAATTAATTAGTCTTTAATTAATTATTAGTCTAATTTATTCTCATGCAATTAAGTTATTAAACTTATGAGTGATTTTATATGTTAACTAGACAATCATTATTAGATCATTCTATCTCATTGCATGAGATGTTGACACTTGTCATGATCTAATCCCTTTCTCATTTAAAGTTTCTCCTATATAGCACTCAAATGTCATTGTATTATCATTCCTTTGATGTCTTTTGATAGAACTCTCAACCTTTGAGGACTCTTGTTTTCCTTGAAGATTCTTGAGGTTCATTTTATAGATTTTCCTTGTTGAGGAATATTGCATATTATTGTTTGCAGCTTGCATGAAAGGTGTCTTTGTTCGTTGTTTGATCCTATGGCTCATGTTTTTCACAATTCTAACAATGTGTTCAAATTATCTATATTATTTAATTGCTTAATTTAAGAAAACTCTAATTTTTAAATATGCATTAAACATTTTCACTTTGTAGTATATGCTAATGTTGTTGATTAATATGCATTTAGTTGAATGCTTGTAAAATTTATCACATAATAATAATTTTTTAATTGTTAATAGAAGATTTAAAACATGAAAAATTTAAATTCTAAAATAAAATAAAATTTAAAAATAATGTTTAAAATTTAGATATTCTAAAATGAAACATTAAAAAATGGTAGTAAATTAATTAATTAATTTTAAATAAAAATTAAAACATTTCTATCAATGATAAACAAATAAAATATCATCAAGAATCATTTGGATTATGAAATACAATATAAATACCTTTTAATTGCCAAATATCTTCTAATTTTCAAATCATCTCCTCACATTGACTACGAGATTGAGGTTCATTCTGATTTTGATCTCTAATTTTCTTCTGATTGCATACATCTACTTAAGTGCACCTTATCATTGCCATTACATGTTATTCATTGTGACATATGTACTAGTGTTGTTTGAAGGGTTGCACAACCCTTTTCTTTCACATATGAACCTCTAGATGTTTAGTGTCATTTCTCAAGCAATTGTATGCGTTCTCAAGCAACTTTCTAAACTCTTATCAAGCTTGTTTCTTATATTTTATTTTAAGAACCCCAATACAATAAAAAATCTCTCATCCTCTACTGACTCGAATATCACAATTTGACATAGATCACCAAGTATGAAATATTCTAATATTGAATCTCACAATATTTATTTGACTTAAGGTTGCCCAAATATTTGTTATCAATCTATCTTAAATGGGACGCTACGAGTTTACAATATTCCATCATTGATGTTGCAAAATGGGCTAATAACTCCATAAGCTTAGATAATTTTATAATTCCTTCATTATGTTGTCCATTGAATTCTAAAATTTTGGAAAAATGGTTGGCCGCGATCTTTATCTTGTTCTAAAAATCAAGTGGTTGACAATTGATCCAATATTGAGGATAAATAACAAACATGGATTCAATCAATTCATCTTGTGGGAATTTCTCTCTAATATCCGTGGAAAGAGATCTTACAACATCCTTTAAGTAGTATTTTGAGATTTGAGAATATTGCCAAAATATTCTCTTGTAACAAGTTGTTATATGGTAGTATGCACGACCTTTAGAAAATAGTGCATTAGTACCTCATATCCTCATACAAAGACACATAACTTTCCACTTGCATTAAACTATAAAAAAATATAAATATTGTTAATATTTGTTATCAAATGCCAACTATTAAATTTGGACTTATAAATACTTGCTCTAATAAATATAGATTATCAAAGGTCAAGCATATCACATTATGTAACTTTGTATATTTTGAAATATACATAATTTTTTCTTGGGTTTTTAGTAGAAGAATGTTCATTTCCTCCAACATGGAAAGAATACCAAATAAAGTTAGAAGTATTTCAATGTCACTTGACCTATATAAGAGGCCAAGAGATTTGTCTATTATGAGGCAATGTTTGTTCATTACTCCAATAAAGAATTTATATTTTATAAAAACTTTGCATTTGCCCATGCAAGAAGATCCATCTAGTATCAACATCTTTAAGAATTTGAAAAAAATGAAAATTTAAAAATCATTTGGGACGTTGTAAAAATTCTAAGTGGAACTCATAGACTAGATCTTCAACTTTTGATATTGCAAAAAAATTGCTCATAATTTTAAATACTAAATTCATTCTATGGGCCATGCAATGACTTGCAATCATGTAGGATGAAGAAGAAGTTTATAGCTTTACATAGGTTTTTCCTATGACCTTGCATTATTGAAACTCCATCCACCTCTGCACACACCAAATTTTCAACAATTTTGTAGTCATTCATACCTTTAATTCCATTCAAATATTTTTTAACTAAATAAATTTTGTGATGTTGCATTCTCCATTTTATGAACAAAGAGTAGATGAAGTTTTAAAACATGTTTTTTCTACAATATACATATGCATACATACCCAAGTATTATCTATTATTGTAACTTTATCTAAAGATAATGCAATAAAAGTTAACTCTCTTAGGTTTTCCTATACATCTTGTATTTCTACCTTAGCAAGAAAACTTTCACATTCTCATCCACTATTTATTAGCCAATGTGTGTTAGAAAAGTTAAAAAGGCCTAAAAGGACAATAAACTATTGTATTTTAGGTAGTCTATATTAACATTATGCAAAATAAACCCGATAATATCTTTGCATTAGATGATGGGTATAAATACCCAAATATATAACAAATTTTGTGGAACAAACTCATGGGAAAAATATATTACAAAGAAAACTAAAACAAACTATTAAAAAATACATAAATGAACAATAGAAAACCAAACAAACTAGCTTTAGGAAGACAATGATGGAATATCCCACATTCCCCTTTTATTACATCATTGTTTTAAAGTATTAATAAGAAAATCCTGAAATGATTCAAACTTCACATGTGCAAGAGGCTTGGTGAAGATGTCAGCACGTTGTTCCTGAGTAGAGAAAAATTGAAGCTGAATAATGTTTTGTTGAACATGTTCTTGTATGAAGTGGCAATCAACTTGAATATGCTTGGTTCGTTCATGAAACACTGGATTGCGAACAAGCTTGACAACACTCTGATTTTCACAATAGAGGATTGTAGGTTGATTTTGTGGTACACCCAATCCTTCTAATAAGTGACATGGCTAAAATGCTTCACAAATTGTTGCACTTGCTACATGATATTTTGCTTTTGTTGAAGAATGAACAATTGTGGCTTGCTTCTTACTTCCCCATGAAATAGGTCATGAACCTAAGAAGAAAAAAATCCAGTTGTGGATTTTCTATCATCAATAGAACTTGCATAATATGTATTTTTGTATCTCGTCAAGAAGAATTGATCATTCTTTTTATACTCCAAACCGTGATTCATTGTACCGTGTATATACCTTAGGACTCGTTTTGGTGCTTTCCAATGACATGTCTTTGGTTCTTGCATGAATCTTGAAAGATAATTAACATAAAAACTGATATCTAGTCTAGTGTAAGTCAAGTAAATCAAACCTCTAATCATTTGTCAATAGAGAGTATCATTCACTGGAGGAGACATATCAAACACAAATAACTGCAAACCTGATTCCATAGGTGTAGACATGGGTTTGGAATCCATCATTCTAAACTTCTCAAGTAGTTTCTTGGCATATTTTCTCTGAGATACAAATATATCTAGTGATTAGTTTGTGATACCTCTAAGCCAAGACAATAGTGCAATAGCTCAAGATCTATCATATCAAATGCCTTCTTGAGATTATTTTTGGTTGTCTCAACCATTGTTTCTAAGTTTCCTATGATAACTAAGTCATCAGCATATACATTGATTATCACAATCTCCCACCATTGATCCTTGAGGTGGAGATTTGGATCATATGGATGCCTAGTAAAACCATGTTTTAGTAAATGTTCATCAATTTTAATATACCAAGCTCTTGGAGCCTATTTGAGACCACATAGGGACTTAACAAGTTTGCATACCTTTTCTTTTTTGTCAAGTACAATATATCCCTCGGGTTGGGTCATATAGACCTCCTCCTTAAGGTCTTTATTGAGAAATGCACTTTTCACATCCATTTGATATAATTTTCATCCAAATTGTGCAACTAAAACAAAAATCATTCTAATGGTTTTAATCTTTGTTGTGGGAGAAAATGTTTCTTCATAGTCAATCCCTTCTTTCTCAGCATATCCCTTAGCTACAAGTCTAGTCTTATATTTGTTTATACTACCATCTACCTTATATTTAGTTTTAAATATCCATTTACAACCAGTGGTTTTCTTACCACATGGTAGATCAAAAAGCTCCCAAATCTTTCTTTTCATCAGGGATTGATACTCTGCATCCATAGCCTCTTTCCAAAGATTTGATTCTAGTTCTTCCTAAACATTAGATGGTTCAAAATTATCAACAACTGAAGTTCTCATTAATGCTAGAATTACCTCATTGTGAGCCATGTTGCGAGTCCTTGGTCCTGAAGTGGAAGTATTTGGGACTCCATCTAACTTTGCATCGTGAATGGTACTAGTATACCACTTAGGCAAAGGTCTTGTAATATTTGTAGGTGTTGAGTTATTTTGATTCTCAACATCCTCATTTTTTTCCCCATCCATGTTGAAAATAAGAGCACAATCTGGATCAGGTGATGATGTGGAAGATGAACTTAACTCACTCTTCTCATCAAAAATAACATCTCGACTGAAGTATATCTTCTTTGTGGTAGGATCCATAAGACAATATGCCTTAGACTCACTACTATAACCAAAAAGAATACATTTCATGGATTTTTCATCAAGCTTCTTTCTTTGTTGCTTAGGAATTTGCATGTATGTTGTACAACCAAACACTCGAAGATGAGAAATAAATGGCTTTACCCTTGTCCAAGCTTCTTCAAGTGTGATGCCATCAAGTGATTTGGTTTGTGCAGATTCAAAAGATAAATTGTTGTATGGACAACTTCAACCCAATATCCATGTCCCAAATGAGAATATTTCAACATGCTAGGTACCATCTCCATGATTATGTGATTTAAACGTCATTCAACAATTCCATTTTGCTGAGGTGTATAAGATGCAATCAATTGATGAAAAATTCCATTTTCCTTCAAGTAGGTGGAGAATTTGATGTTGGTGTATTCCCCCCTCGATCTAAGTGGAGGACACAAATACGATGATTCGTATCTTTCTCCACAAGAGTGCAAAACTATTTGAAGTAGGAAAAAGATTCATCTTTACTTTGCAAGCAATATACCCACATTTTTCTAGGGTGATCATCAACAAAAAGCTGAAAGTACTTGAATCCATTGTGACTAGGTGCCATGGGCCCACACAGATCGGTATGCACTAGTTGCAAAGGTTAGCTTGCATGATGCTCACTAGGATAGAAGGGTTCTCTATGTTGTTTTCCAACAAGACAACTAAAAAAAATGGCACTTGACTTCTCAAGTGAGGGAAGCCCTTTGACCATGCTTTTCTTGCTAAGTGTAAGCGGGTAACTAGTGCTTAAATGACCAAATCTATAATGTCATAGCATAGCAGGATCACTATCCTTAGTCACTAAAGCTTGATTATAGGCAATTGTATCAAGCCTAAACATTTTACCAATTTCAGTAGCACTTGCAACAATCTTTGCACTTTTAGACTCATCTCGAATGAGACATGCCTTTTATCCTTGTTTTTATCAAATTCAATCCTTAGGTTGTGATCAAGAAATTGATTAACAGATAGGAGATTTTTGGTTAGTCCTGGCACATACAAAACTTCAGTGAGCCTACAATGATGAATGGAAAACTGTAAGGAGATATCACCAATATCTTGGATGGCATGGGTGGTATCATCTCCAAGAGAGACTTTATCATGATGGCGTTTCAATGTGAGAAACTAAATTGAGGATGATTGTGAACTATCTTCTGAAGTGTGGGCTGAACACACATATTCCTCTTCCGTAGAGTCTTCTTCTTCAACAACATTACCATATTGTTTATGTTTGTTCTTTTGCTCCCATTGTTTAGTGTCACTTTGAAATGACTTCTTTGGATGTGATTTAGTGTTGGATGATCCTTTGGCCAAGGAATTGTACCAACAATTTTTCACATCATGTCCAATCCTTTCACAAATTGGACATTTTTTCTAAGCTCTGGATGAATCATCGGATTTGGGAAGTCCACCAAATTGCTCCATAGGCTTCTTGACTTTATGACGTGTGGTCATGGCATGATCCTCCTCACCATGATCTCGACAAAGAGACTCCTCTTTCTGAAGTAGGTTCAAAAGCTTCTCAAAAGTGGGTTTTTGTTCTAAGTAAGTGTATGGATCTGTGACACAATTTTGGCTCTTAAGATGCCACTTTAATTCCTAAAATTAGCAAAATATGATTTGCATGAGAAAATGAAGATAGTTATGCTCTCAAAATTTCAAGATGTAGCAAGAACAAAAGTTGAATTGCTCTAAGTCTAGTTTCTAAGCTACTATTTTTCTTTAAATCACTGAAGATTAAGGGTCTCAAAAAGGGGGGGACCAAAACAGGTCCTTTT